>JAZHYW010024072.1:0-85244 GCA_037355805.1 Ixodes ricinus
CAAAAAGTTGTCTTTTTTTCAGGTCGAACAGAAATATTTCAGTTTTATGGCGAGTTTTCTCCTGTGAACGTCAATAAGAGAGGTCTACTTTACACTAGCCCTTAGTTATATCCATTTAATAAATCATTATTATTATTAACCTATACCTTTCCTCTCCTCTCACCACGAACGGGGTCCTCCATCATCTCCGCCAATCCACAAGGGGTCCGCGAAACATCGATGGTTGAGAACCACTGGTCTAAGTAATAATAATATTAATAATAATAATAATAATAATAATCTTTATTCATTCGTAGAAAGATGCAATACACAAATTGAGGTCTGCGTAAGCCGGAGAAGGCTTGTGGGGCATGACCTGGCAGTTGAAGCACATTCTTCGCAACGATTCCGCAACACAGATCGACGAGTGGCACTTAAATAAAGGTTCTCTTGTGGGTGGTGCAACGGTCTGTACAAAATAATATGTTGGGTGATTAGAAATATACGTTCCTGGGGTTTTAATTACCGGTTATTAATACTGTATGACTATCATCTATAATTATTTCGGGCATGTAACGATATGTCTGCAAGTTGTTCAAATAAAATATTGTTTCTCCGACAATTTTTTTTTCCTTGGAAGAGAGGGTGTTTTAGAATCTTGTGGATAGTCATGGTGTGTGTTTGTGTGTGTGTTTGTTCTCAGACCACGTGCTCTTGCATTTCAGAGCCACCTTGCCGACAGCGGAGAGTGGGAACTCGTGGAGGACTTTTGGGACGGTTTTCAGCTTCTCGCGAACACACGTCGAAACGAGACTTCCTGGGACGACGTTCAAGAGACGACATCAGGGCCCCAGATTGCTTACGTCATGTGGACCTCCGGTTCGACGGGAGAGCCAAAGACAGTTAAGGTACCCCACGCCTGCATCGTCCCGAACGTGCTGCACTTGAGGTAACGTGTTTCAGCTTGACGCTCAATTTTGTTTACAGTCTTTCAAAACCTGTGAGGCGGGGCAGGGGATTAAAGTTGAAGTTCGGGCTAATTGGTAAATAGACATAATAAAAGCAAAAACAACGCGAAGACCAAGACAACGTAAAAGGTAACCGAGAGGACACAGCGCTGTGAGAAGGCTGACGCCTCGAGATCTAACCGCTATCCTTCACTCAGAGCCAATCAGAGCTCGGCGTTCTAACGTCACCCCAAACCCCTGTCAATGAAGCAGACAAGCTTGCGTTCCGCAAAGAGCCGACGAGTTGGTATCGCAGTGACATCAAAACTCTGAAAGATTCCCTCACATACCTCGTAGCCGTCTAGCTTGCAACCTTTCTGGTGTGGCAGCGTGGGAATGTTCAAAGCCAAAATCGAAATATAAACTCTATCGCGCTCCCCCTTCCCCAAACTGTAAAGATGTCAATCTTACGGTCAATATCTATGTTGTTCAAGGAACACAAAACTATACACCATGGGCACCAGCGTAAAGCGCTGTCGCGCAGCTAATACATCATACAAAAGACGGTCTGCGGACACTTAGAAGTTTTAGAGAACCGCCTTTGCACATTCGTTATGCATGGTATACGATGGGCCCTGCGGTACGAACTGCGCATGTGCGAGTCTTCTGCGGTAGCGCATGCGCAGTTCGTAGCGGAAGGCCCACCGTACCATATCGGATGTGCAGAAACAGTTCCCTAAAACTCTCTACTGTTTGAGGCGTGTTTCTTCCTTGTCTGATGGTCGCATTGGTCATACAAAGAAGCAGTCTGTAGACAGGTCGGAATTCGTTTTTTCGGCGTTCTTATCGCCTGATGCCGCCAGCCTCATTGGCTGCTGGGCGATAACGGGATGCTCAGAGCCCAGCACGCCCGGTGTTGTTTCAAGGGGACACTGACGGGGTATTTACGCTGGCCGATGTCTTTATTTTGAAATTGATCAAGAATAGACCAACTACTCGGAACACAGTTTGCGGCTCCAAATTCGGTTTCTTTCCGCCCGAAAACAGCCGGTCGAGGATGGACCTTTTCTTTCCAGTCGACATTCTGCGCATGCGTACAGCCCCTCTTCCTTCCCGCGGTCGCCATTTTCGCGGGGCAAAGTTCCGGTCGACCAACGTGTTCAGCACCTGCCTTTGCGCGTATTTCGTCCTTACCTTTTTCTTTTTGCCGTTCTTGTTTGAGTGTGCGCTTGTATATGGGGCATGAAAGGCCACGAAGATCAATACAACGGCACGATGCCAATGTATTCTGACGGGTCGGAGGCAAATTGGGCTTACCTTCATTCGTAGTTCGAAGACCACTCCGCAGACGGCGCTGGTTACTGGAAGGAGGTTCATTGGCCGGTTTCAGTCTCGCTCACTCGCGTTTTCATGGTAACGTGGCGTTCAATTAAGCTATGTGTACCAAATGTATTCAAAGTTTTGGGCCGTCTAAGGCACACATTCGGTATTAAATATAGAAAAGAATACGAACCCCATTGTTGTGGCTTCCAAAAAGCTGCAAATATGTTCGAAAAAAAATATTTTGCACTGATGGGTTGGTCGACGTGACGGCAGCGCACGACGGACGAACGTTGCGACGGACGTGGGGCCGCTACTTCGGAACTGTCGCTTCATGGTTCCTATCGGCCAATCGATCTTCAAGTGCAGAACATCGAGCGGAAGGGATATAAGTGCGAAACAATCGTACGACAAGCAGTGCACGCAATTTCGTCGTCTGCTTCACACGCCGGAGAAGCGAAGAAAGAAAAAGCGCGGTCGGGTGTAGCCACGTGACTTCCGGCCTTGAGCCTCCGTGCTCGTGTTTCTGTTTCGGTTTCGAGCAGTTGAGTTGTTGTTGTTTTTCGATTTATTAATAATATGCGTGACTCTGTAGCAACATGTCGATTGGGCAGTCTCCTGACACCACATCAAATCGTCTAACAAAAAACAAAAATAAGTTTTTTGGGGGTGTCAGTGTGTTTTTGAAGATGTCGGTGACTGATAGACCAACACGCTGTTTACAAACTAAGCCGCGCTTGTCCACACCATGGTGTGGGCACGGCGCATGCGCAGAAACCAGTTTCGCGTGAAGGGAAGCCTTTGCGCATGCGTCACAGCTGCGAGTTGTTGTATAGTAATATCGTTGTTTGGCGCTGCACCAAATTGGCTTGGGTTCCTTGACGCTCGAGTTTAGTAGATTTGTAACTATAATTTGTGACCCACCCCAGTCTTGGGTGTTATTACGGGTGTGATGATATAATATACTGTATACTACGTTTCATAATTAGTATAAAACGCTGTCAAAGCTACTGGCGTGATCATGTGGCTTCATATATATGGTTTCGTTTGAGCGAGAACGCTTGCAACTGGTCTGCGAGATCGAACCCCATGCTCGTGCCAGCAGCTTCGACAGCGTTGTACACTAAGTATGGAACAGAGCATATGTCTGTTTGTTTAAGGTTACGTTTTATCGTTTTTATATTATTGTTATTTGTCATTCTCGGAACCAGTATATGTCGCTGTCCGCGTGGAGTGCGCGAAAACAGTTGTTCCTTTGGGAATCGTAGCTTTTCCGTTTGTAAAGCACCCACGAGCTGACTGTAGAGCGCGACAGGTTAATCGCAGGTGGAAAACAGGAAACGATATCTTTTACAATAACTGAAGAGTGTGTTGGTAACATTGTTTTATTCTTTCTGTTGACTGGCAACAGGAAGAATAAAACAGACTCGGGACGAGTTTGCTTTATTCTGTCTGTTGCCAGTCAACGTTATCTTTGGCCATGGCTTCCTTTATACGGGCATAAAGCAAGCGCTGACATAGATTTTTTTTTTAAGAAAATAGTGTTTTTGGGAGTGACAGCTAGGAAGATATATGGTTAGAGGGACAATTATTTATGCTTTTCTGCCAACAAAGTAATATTCTGTTTTGTAGGAAAAAAAGTTTGATCTGTTTGTGAAACGTTCTTTGATGTTAATCTCGGCGCGGCTAATTGTCCAGCTAGAAGTGAAGAAATCAGGCTCGAAACCCGAATAAAAAGCCAATAAGAATTTATTATTGGCATGTTTATATGCCGGAAAGTCGATCTGCTTTGTGTCCCTCGATCTTTAGCATCTCATGCCCTTCTCTCTGAAAGGTAAGAAGTTGACTCCAAATTGAGTGGTACGATTGCCCTGAGAATATTGCATAGGATAGCTCAAGGTTTCAGTCAGCGCCAGCTTTACAGGCTTTAGCCCTTTATCTTAGACATAATTTTTGTGGTGTTATAACAAAGCTATAGGAAAGAATATAAAACTAGAGCCAATACACATGCTCCGCTTGGAAATTCGGCAGTCCGCTCCCCGATCGTGTTGCGTCAGTGAAGCTCAAGTCGAGGCGGGGACTCTTTTAGCATTTTCGGGGTACGGAAAACCGTGTTCTGTTATTGCAGGTAAAGTTTCAGGTAATCCAAGTTTGCTGAACTGCCTTTTGCAGTCTCTGAATCGTAGCCTATTTAGTGACTACAAAAAAAATTGAAAAAATAAACATTTTTGTGCAGGACGATTTTCAATATATCTTCTGAAGACGTCATCTTCGCGTCATCTCCACTGACGTTTGACTCCATCGTGGTCCAAATGTTCATGGCATTGTCGACTGGAGCCACCTTGCTGGTGACGTCGGAACATCTGAGACGGATTCCGGGCCGAACGACAGCTCATATTCTGACCAGGAATGGAGTCACCGTTCTTCAGGTAACTTGGCCGTCGAATCTTTCTTGGTGCGCTTTCGTTAGGTTTAAAGACCCGGCAATCCTTGTATACACCAGTTCTAGCATTGGGAAACGACAGCTCGCAAACATTCCACACTGACATCCTTGAGCTCTATTAATGTCCCGGTTTTGTTCATAAAGACGGTTTCAAAGTGCAGTGCATCGAGGGCGCAGTTCGCTTTACAGGAACTTGAAGCCTTTCACTGATTGAGGCTTTTGACAGTAACACCCCGAAAATAATAACGTCGGGGTGCATGTTAACGTGCGGATCCTAACATGGTAGGCTATATGTATCTACCGCTGTTCGCGTTCGCATTCGCGTAAAAAAAAAAAAAAAAAGTGTCCTCAGAATTTAAAAGAAAGACGGCATAATCCCTCGTCTACGTTGGCTGACCGGAAGTCAGATAACCGCAAAGTTGCTGCACCACAACCACTGGCACTGCGCTCGAAACGCCGCGAAACGGAAACTCCGAAAAATTTGACGCTACCAAGACGGCCGCGCGCACCGTGTTACCGGGCCTCGAGCACCATACCCATATGGTCCGTTCCTTTTGTTCTTCCTCGCATGTCAAGGGAACTACCAGCTTCTTCGTTCGCCTGGGCGCTGCGCTCGTCAAGGAGTCGCTACTCTCCAGGGACACGAAGCTGCGAGTCGTGGCGTTCGGAGGCGAGGACTGTCCCTCCGTGGCCATGCTGAAACGCTGGAGCGGCGTCGGGAACGCGACGGAGTTCTACAACCTGTACGGCACGACCGAGGTGTCGTGTTGGTCGACGTGCCACAGGATCGACCTTGCGACGACGACCAGGTCGGTCAAAGGAACGCGCCATTCTGTCCGTCCTACAAGGAAGAAAACAACGCCTCAGGCAGTAGAGGCTTTAGGGATCCATTGTGGCATATCCGATACGGCTTATCGCATCGTATATCGGATGTGCAAAAAACGGTTCCCTAAAGCTTTGCAGACCGTCTTTTGTACGGTGTAATAGCTGTGTGATTGCGCGGCTTTGGAGTTTCGATTGCCGTTCATCGTCCGCGTCTCTGCAGCGTCGTAGATTTGCTCAATTAGTCCAGAGCAGCAGCGGCGAACTAGTTGCCCCGAAACTCGGTTTGGCGTGAATGTCGTTTTCAGCTGCGCGGTGGCAAACGGCTGCGATTCGCGGTGACTGTCGTTTCATGGACATCACATTAGTTTTGCATGAATGTTTTTAATTAAAGTTTAGTTAAGGGTTTTTGTTTCGTTTATTGACTAGCACTTGTTAACATACAAATTAGCTCGCTGCGTCGTGCGAAAACGGAAATGACCTAATTTAATGACGCAGCTGGCAAGATTGAAGCGAGCTCGTTTACGATACTAATGTCACGCTTGTATGTAATTACGTATTATAATCGTGAAGAATAATTAATGAAAACTAATTCATCTCGGACACGATGTCAACCTAGGGCTATAAAATGTTGTAATTAGAAGCTGTAAATAAAAAGAATAATCTGTTAGAAAGATTAGTACCCTGACAACCTTTACTCAAATGATGGAAGCAAAGTTATTCAAAAACTAATTTTTCTATTTATATTTTCTGGCGGAGAATATTCCTTTTGTTGGCGCTGTGTTCCATTTTTCATGTTGCTTTTGCCTATGGTAAGGGGAATGAGAGATTAAGCAAAGCACAGCGCTGGACTTTCTTATTTAGCTTTTTTTTATTTGAATTAAATAAATATTTCGATGTAAATGAAACGTACCTCACACATTTTAATTACATAAATACTACTTATGCAGCCGGCAATTTGACGTCAGTGAAAAGAGTTTTAGCCTATTTATGCTACATTCCTTACAAAATTCATCAGTCCAGGGCATTTAGATCTATGCAAAACGCACCAGGCCAAGAAATTTAAATGAATGCCCCGAAAGCTTATAAAGTAAATTAAACTACTTCATTAAAAAGTACTGTTCGTCCATTGCTAATACTACACGAATTCCTGCAATTGTGGTCCCCGACGTGCATAACGTTATGTTTACAATTTGCACACGAAACAATAGACAAATAGGACGAAAGCACAAACACGACATCTTTCATTTTGAAAGATGTCATGTCCTGAGCTGGTGCTATTCTTTTTGTTATTTTTTTCGTGTGTAAAATTAATTATTACCAGCACGCTCTCTTTTTTTAATTTATATTTACAATTTTGTCACTTTCGTAATACTTCAACGATTTTATCAGCCTCCACATTAGAGCGATTAACCGATTAACAAATTGATGATAGGTAACCGATGAACTGGTTAAACGTTTTCAATCGCTGCACATCGACAATAGCGATAGGACATCGCAAAACTCACTGCAATAAGGCCAGGTAAAAGTAGTTACCTTTCTTCCTCGGATATTGCCTCTTCAACGGAAGTCTTGCGCCGTACATTAAGCGCCAGTGTACGAGTTGGCCCAGTTTAGCGCTAGCTTAATATAGGGATACGATGGCGCGTCGGGGTACTTCCGGCACGCTAAACTTTGAAACCGACTACTTCTACAACAATAGGAAATGTGGTGGTCCGTTCCATATTCCTTTATTTTAAGGAGCAATTGTGCCCGGGGCTCTCCCGCATGGCACTTGTGCCGTCCCGCCTGAACGCCGACTAATACTGCTGCTATTGCCACACCCTGTATCGTTTGACGAAGGAATACATATCGTAGCGCGCTGCTTGGTGTAACTATACAACGAAGAAAAAATATTCGCTCTCTGTCTAAATTTTAAATGAAACATCATAGCCCCAGGATAGCATTCGGCAACGGTAATTTTTGCCACGTTTCACTTTGACGGTAAGGATGCTAGACCTGGATGATTGCAGTTCGTCTAGGTTCATTCGTTGTAAATCATGGTTTTGTGGCGTCACGGCCGAGATTCAGTTACCATGATTTGGCGCTATTGTAAAGTGGTATCATTCCATTTGCAGGGACGCCAAGTACGTCCCTCTTGGGGATCCCTTGGACGCAACGGTGTTGGAAGTGAGGAACGAGCTCGGAGAAGTCATTAGCGAAGGAGACGGTTTGCTCTTCATTGGTGAGGCCGGTTTGCTACCATCTGCGTTATACGGTCCAGCGTTTTAAGTGCGACCTCTGGACCAGCACTTAACACGCAGGCGAGAAATTGCCGAGCGCTGTGGCATGTGAATACGTTCACGAGTGTTCTGATCATTTCGCGGGGGAGAGTTAGTGCGCTTGCACCGGGACCACTGTTTTACATAGCCTAGTAGATACAGATGGACAGCGCGCAAAGAGGCGATTATTGGCGTCCCCAACTTTCCTGGACATCCCCCTCTCGGCGCTTCTCTCCCAAATGCACCGAAATGAGAATTTCAAACTGAACAACAAACATCCCGTTCCCCGGGAATATTTTAGACGGTCATAAAATATCGATAAGCATTAAACTTTTGGGACGCGTAGATTTTTTATTCCACAATTCTACAAAGTTGTTTTGCATTGCATTCACAAAATTATAACTGCTTTTCTTGAAAAAAGATTGTGATGTTTCTGAGGACTGCCTGGGTGTCGTATAACACAAATAAATTAAAATTTCAATATTTCCTCGATAACTTTTTTTTCTTTTCCATGAAATATCCGAGAAAGTTGGCCATGAATGGCCTATCCCTATATAATCGCCGACAGCAGAGCATGGCAAACTATTTTCCACGCTTCTTGCATCGTGGTTGGTTCTTCAGTTTTCTTATCGGCTGATGTGAAAAATCTCACGTTGACGTTAGCTGATAAGAATTCTTAGTATACGGAAGCGTGATTTCAAGATCTGGAGCGTCTGCCTTCCCGCAAAACGTTTTGGGAAAGCCAATGGCTGCCGTCTACGGAGGAAGCTTGCAGGCACCAGAGAGCGCTGTAGGACGAAGAAGGGCTCTTACTGTATAAGATGGGCTAGAGAGCATATACGATTGTAGAGAGCGTGGGAAGCGTTTGCAATGTGACGGCGGACGCCGTCCTGCAGAGAATGGTCGCAAATGCGCAGGCGCCGTGCTTTCGCGTGGCGAGGAGGAAAGCAGGCGGAAAGGCAGAAACGTTTGCAGACGTTCAACGTCCAAACGGAAGACGGCTGCATGCATCGGGGCAATAAATCCTAACGCATATAAAAGTGATCTATGATGAATCATTTGAATACCTGCAATGGGTACCGCACAGGTATGATATTTTCACCCTCTTTTGCAGGCGGTCTCAACAAACAGTGCCTGGTGGGCAACGAGACGTGGGATCAACTGGGGCCGTCCTACCTCCGCAACTCGGGAGACCTCGTCCACGCGTCGGGCGGTGTCCTCACCTTCCTGGGTCGGAGGGACTCCAACTTCAAGTACAACAACCGCCTGGTTCACTGCGCCCTGCTGACCAAGACGCTGCTGAGTTCGGGGCCCGTGGAGACCTGCCACAGCCACTACTCCAAGCCCGAGAAGATGCTCTTCCTCTTTGTCACGCTGGCTCAAGACTGCGCCCCCGAAGAGGCGATGCCGACGCTGAGATCGAGCA
This sequence comes from Ixodes ricinus, assembly GCA_037355805.1. Lineage (NCBI taxonomy): Eukaryota > Metazoa > Arthropoda > Arachnida > Ixodida > Ixodidae > Ixodes > Ixodes ricinus. Next base: position 9,199 of record JAZHYW010024072.1, read on the forward strand.
TCGAGCCGCACTGCGAGTGTCCGTTTCAGATAGTTCCGGTACGCACGCTGCCGCTCAACTGCCATGGTGAGTTCGAGGGATGAGTATGGCTCTGGTCGCTAGGATATCATGCGTTCCCGGTAAATTTCGTTTTCCCGCGTTTTTTTTTTTTTCTTGACAAAGAAAAGAAAAGTGGCATTTATTGGGGCTCATGTTTTCAGGCCAAACACATTTCTAAATAGTTTATTTTTTCTTGAAAACACAATTTGCCTGATCAGTAAACAAGATAACGGTACGAGGCAATAATACATCGTGTAGCTACAGGACCGCAGGCCAGCCAACGCTACAGCTTCGTTTCACGTCAAGTCCAAGCGCGCGGTACAAACCTACGCGGAGCGCAAGTTCGTCTGCTTCTTGCTCAGGGGTTGCGATGAGGTCGGAGAGCGCCGAGCTCTCATTATCTGATTAAATGAGAAAAGAAAGTAGTGTCGTAGACCTCGAGGCTTCTAGCGTTGAGGTCGGCCTTCACCATCCTTTCAATCGAAGCCAGCCGGAGCTCGGCGTCGTTCTGACGTCACCGCAACTTCTGATTTCGTTTCAGCTTCGGTCTGAGCGCGGCCGATGTTATGAGCCGAAGGGCTAATCAAACAGCGCAAAAGCGCAGCGTCATGGCGTGCTCTCTGCGCTTGATAGGACTAGCCGGCGGAGGAGCATGCGTGCACAGAGAGAGGCGGCGAATACCGGCTGGTCCTGTCAACTGCAGAGAGCACGCCATGACGTTGTGCCTCTTTTTGGGCTGTTCGATCGGCCCTTCGGCTCATAACGTCGGCCGCGCTCGGGACTCTAAGCTAAGCGTGAAGTAGAAGCAGACGACTTCTCCTCCGCATAGACAAACAAGACAGTACACCACACACACAGGCTACGAACGCGAAAGTCGAAGCGCTCGCTCTGCGCCCAGTTGGATGAGCCGGCAGACGATAACGATAATGTGTGGAAGGACGGCGATCACCGTGACGTTGCGCTTTTTTGGCGCTGCTCGATCGTTGCCCATCGGCGCCGTGTATGCTGTCCGCTGCGCTCGGACTAGAGCCGCGGGCACACTGCTAAGGCAACGTGCCACAGCCGCCTCTCTGCTCACAAAGCCTGGCAGTTCGACGACGAAGCCATGAGTGCCCGTTCTCAGATTTGGAGCGCGAGGATCTGGTAGCACAGAGCATCAAAGAGACATTTCTCGAGGAACCTGGAAGTCAGCGCACAGCTTTTGCAGCGGCGAGGACCCGAGGCACACTTGTTCGTCAGGGAGGGAGAAGTGTGTTTCGGCGTCTCGCCGCAGCGGGGCGCAAGTCACGTGGCTATCCTCTCATCCCGTTGTGTGCCGCTCCACCTTTTCTATTTCGTCAGCCGCTTCTCGTGCCGATCTGCCAGGCTTTGTCGGTATATAGGTGGCTATGCTCGTGCAAAAACACAGTTTGCACACACTGTCCGGTGCGTGTTTGTTTTAATTCTTGTGTGACGGTACATTGGGTGCAAAAACACACGTTCGGAGCACGGACGTGTAGGAACATGCACGGAGGCGCAGATAATCCTGTCGTCATGCCTGCACACCGTGCCTTTTGTACGGTGAAGGAACAAGGGGACTGCGGCTTCACATTTTTAAATGTTTGTCGCAACTGGGGCACGTCGCAGTCGACAGATTTGCAGCCCTTTTTTAAGAATTCCGCTTTGTGTGCATCTTGTATTTTTTAAATTTATTCTGCCGTGCATGCTAAGAGAAAAAAAGAAAGTACGCTCTAACGATGATTATATACATTATTTGTTTTAAAGTGAGCAGGCGCGCCTTAAAGAGGTGATGAAACGATTTTCCTACTTCTTCCTCCTTAGCTTTAATCCTCAACTCAAATGCGAATTGTGAAGTCACGTCGTCGTGACATTCTTTGGCACCGGTGCGATGACTCCTAGCCTCCACCGTGCTTTTATGCACACCATAGAACTTGCCAGTCCCCAGTGACGATTAGGTTCCGTCAGGGCACTCATTGGCCACGAACGCGAATCCGAATATTCGTCGACGGATTTATTGTTGACGAGCGCATACGTCCGAGTGACGCAGTTCTCGTGTTCAATGCGTGAGCTGGGCTCGGCTGACGTCAGGTTGGCACCGCTGACGCGCTTTGGGAACCGCGGATGTATCACTAGTGAAAAGGTGGAGAGCTTTTGAAGGAAAGAAGGGTACAAAAATAGTCCGCTATATTTTCAAATGTTCGTATCGAAAAGCTGGCTGTTGACTTTCTACCCTCTTTCTTTTGGCCAACTAAACGATATGCGATTAGTAAAGTCCCAATTTGAAAATCCTTTATCCCAGCCCAAAATTCGTTCCATGGCCCCTTTAAAGACGCCATTTGAACCCGCGGAAAAAACGTGCACGCGAAAAAAAGGCAAAGCTCGTATGTGTGGGGATACATACAGGCCGTGGTCTCGCCCGGACGGAATTTTTTCTGTTGTTATTATTACTCCTGAGGATGTTTTCTGTGATTGTTCTTTAGTTTCAGTGTTTTTTGCATTTGGCGGTTTCAATTTGTCATAGGATAGCGCGAAACAGCTTTCATTTATCTGAGATCTAACCACTGCTGTGGCCTATTTTAACGACAGAGCTACGAAGCTCTAATTCGAATGTGGCAGCTGAATTGTTTCGTTTGAAATCGAGCACGTGTGTCAAAATATATGTTCTAAGTCGACAAAAAGAAAACATGCTTATTCTAGCCCCATTTCCGTATTGAACCAAAGCGATATCTTTGAAATCCTTAAAAAAAGAAATAATTTCCACGAAATATTTTTAGTGGAGCAAAGTGAACTATGACATTTTCGCTGTTTGATTTTTGTGCCCAGTTCGGTCAGTTGTTATCCACAGATAAAAGCGAAAACACTCATAAAAATATTTGAAAACGCTCACAAAAATCTTTATATGTAAATATAAGAAGCGAGAAACAAGTCTCCGGCTCGTTTCTCGCCCTCCTGCAACGGAAACGGAAAGCGCTCTCGTGAGGGTCCCCCGGTTATGCAGAATATATGCAGGGTGTTTTTTCTAAGCTTAACAGAATTTTTAAAAGCAAACCATGAAAGCTAGGTTAATGCGGTCTGCGCAGGTGAGTTATAAGGCCAGGGGGACATAGTATAGGGGACTAATCGTAATGATTAGTCGGCTAATCAGTTAAAATTCGTTAATTAACTTTTTAATTAATAAAAATAAACATTTAGTTCCATTTAGAAACTTGCTCAGTGTCGTCGAAAACCACCAAATCAGTAATTTTCACAAAGACTTTGAACGCGTGAGAAGCGTAGTAGTGCACCAAAGTTACCAATCGTGGAGCAGGTACAAGGCTGGGGCTAGATAAGAGACGGAAAAATTGCTTGGGCGCCTTATCGCAACCGCTAGCTTTGTACCTGCTCAACGAGCAGTAACTTCAGTGCACTACTACGCTTCTATGCACTCAAAGTATTTCTGAAAATGACTGATTCAGGGGTTTTTGATGACGCTGAACAAATTTCAAATTGGAACCATATGTCTATTTTCATTAATTAAAAGTTAATTAGCAAATTTTAGTTAATTAGCCGGCTGATCGTTACAATTAGCCCCTATAATATGTCCCCCTGTCGTCTTCACCTGCGCGGATCGCATTAATCTAGTTTCATGGTGTTTAAAAAAAATGTTAATCTAAAAAAACACCCTGTATATCATATATATATATACAGGTTGTTTTTTTAAGCTTAACAGATTTGTTTAAAAAAATCTGTGAAAGTTACGCTTTTGCCGCTTATGGAGATGAGTTATACGGCCAGGACACATATTATAATAGGCTAATCGTAGCGATTAGTCGGCTAATTAAATAAAATTTGTTAATTAACGTTTTAATTAATGCAAACAGACATATGGTTCCAATTAGACGCTTGCTCAGCGTCATCGAAAACCCCTAAATCAGGCATTTTCAAAAAGACTTTGAGCGCGTGAGAAGCGTAGTAGTGCACTAAAGTTACCGCTCGTGGAGCAGGTGACAAAGCTAGAGGTTGCGATAAGGCGCCCGCGCGATTTTTCCGTCTCTTATCTAGCCAACAACCTTGTGCCTGCTCCACGAGTGGTAACTTTAATGTACTACTACGCTCCTACGCGCTCAAAGTCTTTCTGGAAATGACTGATTTAGGGGTTTTCGATGACTCTGAGCAAGTTTCTAGTGGAACCATATGTCTATTTTCATTAATTAAAAAGTTAATTAGCAAATTTTAATTATTTAGCCGACTGATCGTTACGATTGGCCCTATATACACATATATATATATATATATATATATATATATATATATATATATATATATATATATATATATATATGTGTATATATATAATGAACGGAAAGCGCTCATTTACTGGCCAAATGTGGCGCTAGGGGATCCAAACCAGATGAACCTAACCGTTATCTTATTAAAAAAGTAATAAGTGAGTTTCTAACATTTTTACAGGAAAATGGTGGCCTACGGAGCTCTCAAATACATAGAGCTGAATGGCACACCGTGCTACCGAAAACGGGCGAAAACAGTCCCCGTTTTCCCATTAAATGTTTTAGAAAATCACTTATAACTTATGAATGAGACAATGGTTGGTTCTGCAGAAACTTTGGCATCTGGTTCGGATCGCTATCTAGCGCCACATTTTGGTGGAGAATGAACGTTCAGCCATGCATGCATAATTCATTTTTTGCCAGCAAAAAGCAAAAAAAAAAAAAAACACAATAACTTTGTTTATTGCTAAAGGGACCATGAAACGATTCTGAAATCGAATTTCATCCACCGGACGCCGTAAAAGGTGTGAAAAGAAACACAAAAACACAAAAATAGGGAGCCAAACAAAATTCTTTGCTATAGAACTTTTAAAAGAAAACTGGACTCTTTTGCGCCTTCTTTCCTTTGAAAGCTCTCTGACTTTTCACTGCTATGCATCCGCGGAACTGCAGCACGTCAGCCGAATCCACGTCGCCTATTGGGTAAGCGCCTACCTCACCAGCACCGCGATCATAAACAATAAATAGCCGGCAAATGTTTCCTAAAAGTTTTGTTAAATAATATTCAGATCCACATTTTGTAGCATAATTAGAGATGTGTGGCGAAAATTGCCAAATTTGATAATGCTGAGAGCCAAGCGCCATCTATCGTGTGGTAAACGAAGCTGAGAGCCAGCTCCGGAGCTGTCTTAAGGCTGAACTCCATGGGACGAATATGTTGCGAATAACCGACGAATTTTGCCCGGCGGCTTTTGCTCTGCGCGTGGAATCAGCACAGTGCCTGCTACGTCGCGCGCAAAGCGAGCGTGCCGTCGGGCGGCGTTCGCCAGTTATTTGTCACATAATTCGTTCCATGGAGTTCAGCCTTTCAAATCAGCATGGCCGACAGCGTCGCTTGGTCGCGACGACCAACGAACGTTTATTTTTCTACGTGTTCTTCTCGCGCGTCCCGACTTCAAGCAGCAAGAAAAAAGTACTTGAAACAGACCACGACGAACAAGAACGCTGGATCCACGAACACCCGAGAAAAGCTACGACGGTCACGAATCTACCGAGTCCGACCAAGCGAGCTGCGCAGAATATAGGCCTAGCAGGCACTCCGACTCGGCGCAGCGTTGCTTCGACGGTACTTGGCCAAGACAGTCTGCCCACGACCGGCTGGCGTGTTGAATGGAATATGCCCGCGCGACCCTTGTGGACCCTTCCCGTATTATAGTTTGATCGCTGACCTCAATTTTAGATTAACAGGTGAGGTCAATCTCTTCCCCTTGTCATCTCCTTGTTTTCCGAGGCAGTGTTGACGAACACTGACGTCGAAAAGGAACTCTCGTCGATTCTATCTTCTTGTTTTGTGTGATATAGAGCTCGAATAAACGCCGTATGGATTACCCTCGTAACACGGTATGTACACTTTGTTATTAGTATGCCATTTTTATTCTGACACGACTGCACGTCACTGTCGAGCTAAAAAAGTTCGTGGGAGCTACGTGCAATGCCGGGCCAACCTTCCTTTGCCGAGTGCCGCGTCAGTATCGAGTTGCAATCGTAAAAGATCGGTCCCGAAGCGCTCACCAACAGCGCGAATACAGCACTTCCATCAAACGCGCGCCTCCGCTCAGAGTGTGGACAGGTATTTACGTGGCTCTTGCTGACACTGTCGTAGTTCAAGCGTATCTTTTTTAACGTCGGCTCGCTCCTGCATCTCCGAGGCCGTGAAAAACGCCGCGGCGATTTGTTTCCATCTACGTCGCTTTGCAAACGACTGACACGGGCCGCCTTTTACCAACAATGACAGTTGGGTTGACTTCTGGAGTCTTCACCGGAAGACTCGCCGCACTTCCCAACAGGAATACCGGCGTATGAGACTAGTCCCATGCTGTCGCTGTAGCGCAACATATCTCATTGAATTTCGCACAGCTGCGATGTGTCCATGGCTATCGCGGCGATGAGAGGCGTCAATTCAGAAAATACGTCGGTGACATCAGCGCAGTAAAACCTACCGGCGCACCCCCAACTCGCCGCCGCTAACGCTCCCACTCTCCTACTGCCGAGAGAACTTCCGGTTCCTGTCCCAGCGTACGTCACGACCGTCAAAATTACGCCGCAACTTGTTTTGCGGTCAGTTGGAGAGAAAGAAAAAGTCGATATTTCATTATTTTTTTGTGTAGAAATTAATGAACCGAGACGAAAACGGATGCCTGTTCGGCATTCAGTGAACGTTGAAGGTTTAATGTAAAAGTTATCTGGCAAAAGTAAAAAGGTCATTTCATGGTCCCTTTAAGAAGAGGGGGGAGGGGGGGGGGGGGGGGGGGCATACACGCTGTGTAGCCTATCGTTTAAGCTTCCCCTTATAGATCTTATCTAAAGCTTAGGAAGTGGCATTTTCAAATCGTAGCGATCGCCAAATGCCCCAGTTCTTCACCAAGTACCAAAATGGTGGCGCACGCGACAATACCGAGACGCAGAGCTCTCTCAGCGTCATTTATTTAATGGATCTATAGTGACAGCTATTCGCGTCTCCGGCTCGTTTCTCGCCCTCCCGCGGCGGAAACGCGAAGCGCTCTAGTGAGGGTCCCCCGGTTCGCCTGCTCAGCGGGCACGGCGGAACTGCTCGCGATCATGGCTCGCGAAATGTCATTTCCGAAAGCAAACAACACTCTTCACTGTCCCAATGTAGTGCTGCAGCCGTATGGAATTGTACAGTCCCCGTCAATATGAAAGACCCACTGGGAGCGCGTGGCCGAGGCGATGGCTGGCGGGGCGCTGCGACCGCTCCGGGCAATTCCATTCTGCTTCGAGGGAGGACGCTCACTTAGGGTTCAGCACAAACTGACAAACTGATGAAAGCGCTGCGCTTTAGCTGAGCCCCGAGTTAGCGTACTCCCCTCGAAGCTGAATGGAATTGCCCGGAGCGCTCGCAGCGCCCCCGCCAGCCACGGCCTCGGCCACGCGCTCCCAGTGGGTCTTTCATATTGCCGGGGACTGTACCTTAGTAGAGAGTATTAGCATTGCGTATAGAAGGAAACACAAGCCCTGTGCGTCTGCGTTAGAGTTGCGTGCTCCACGCGTGCGCAGGCGCGTCGTTGCCATGTTCCAATCCAAGACCGCAATTTCGGGCTCCGCTCACGCGCAGTGTTGAACACGCAACGCTAACGCAAACACACAGTGCTTGCGTTCGCTCGTATACGCAATACTGAAGCTTACTACTGTTTCACCTGTTTCGAACACCAACGAAACGTTCTGCAGTGGGCAGACGTGCAAGCGGGTAGCCGAATTCCTTCAAACTGGAAAAACTAAAAAACTGAAAAACAATACGTTGTTTTCTTTTTGTTTGTTTTTTTGTTTGTTTTTTGGGGTTTCGAAAGGTTTGGTGGTGACTAAGGTAGTTTTGCCAATTGTCAAAAGTTGCGATTTTGATAGCACCATTTGCTTTACCCACAATTAATGCCATCTTACATGGATTTTTCAGATTAGCTAGAATGTTTTCATTGATTTTAGACTATCTTTATTTCATGACTCGTTAACTAAAAATGCTGCAAATGGCACCAGTGATGATAATTTGCACACTATTTTATTTCCATACTTTTTGGTATTTTTGAAATTAGATCCTGAGCAACAATCTATAATAGAGCTTGAAGAAACTGTGTTAAAACATCTTAATTGTATTATTAATACAAATTACGGCAATGTAGGCCCTCAATAAATGCACATGATCACAAAACAAAACGTCAGTTAACCATTATAGCTTTTCCAGTAAGGTATCGTTTTGTTTTCTTTTTAGGATACGAAAAACTCTGACATTGTTATCAAGATAGACAAACAGTCAAACACTGGATGTAATATAAAGTCCTATGCGTCACGCGTTGCTTTAACCAACACACACTTCTGCTGTCCGACTCGGATTCCGTCTTTGGGTTTTGGTAGTGAGAACAGCGTTTCTTAATTTATATGTTTTAGGAACATCATGCTAAACTCATCACCCGTGTCTATATTTTGTAAAATTTTGATTGATTCTGTTATTCTTGTGATGTGAATAATGTTAAAGCAATTAATCATCTAAATGCTCAAAAACCCATTAAAAGGCCCGCAGTTCATTATTTCACATGACTATTATCTCAGCGAGAAAAGGCAGCAAGAACACACTAATATTAGCACGGATTTTTTCAACAAATACAAAATTCTATGTTACCACTAAGGTGTATGAAAGTATGATACTTTAATGGGACACTAAACTCTCCAAAATATTTTGAAGTGCCTGATCGGACACATGTATGTCACAAAATAAATTGTCCGAGAACAACTTCTTTAGCTCAATAATTACGCTGTGAGAAACATCTAGAGTTATGAAAGAATCCGAAATTAACACCTATACCGAGAAATTAAATCCAAAATAGAGGTTAGTTTCGGTTTCATTCCAGGACTAAAACGTGCCTCCTGGCGTAAATATTACGCTAAACACCATTTCTGTTTTCAGGATAAAGAGATGACCTGCGCTCATAACACCCTAGCTTCCTCATATAAGCATGAATAATTTGTGTCGCTCAGTGAAGCCAGCACACTAGACAGGCTCAGCAACTGGCCACCTATAGTGAATTGGAGTCGCAAATAGGGCGAATGGTGAGACAGTTATTTCATCCCCAGCATTCCTGGACACGGTCTCCTTGCGCCCTTTCTTGGCTATTCTCAGCATAACGCAGTAAAATGATAATTTCAGTCAAACTACTGCAGAAATCCTTAAGTTCCCCGGGACATCTATAGAGGGCACTGATACACTCTTATTTACTACCTACCTGAAGCTCAGGATTGTATACTTTTTATTCCTGGGCCCGATATAATATTGTTGCATTGGGTCCTATGGGCCACTTTGACTAAATTTTAAATTTCTTCTCACTGAAATGAAGAATCGTAAAGTTCCCGAGGAATATATTAGCTGCCAACTCATAGCACACACCGCAGTTAAAATTTCGGTATTTTAATTAATACTTTTTATTCCTTGAGACTTTCAAACTCGGCCCGCTTTTTTGCCCTGTAAAGTTAGTACTCCGCCGTGCACCAAGAAGCTTGCGGCCACGCTACCTTTGCATAGGCTTATCGTAAAAAAGATTTGTACGATGCGTTTGTGACAGCATATTGACTAATAATGTGGAGGTTATAACATGACTATATAATAATTAGATGTTTACAATGAAAATTTGTGCCCTGGATTTCAAATATAGCAATTGTTATGTGGGGTCAGAAACACTTGCATTGTACATATTTTGCTTTGAATTTGCCTGTGTATGTAAAGTTTTTAGCTCGTTTACAGACACAAACTGAACAAAATTCTCTTCAGGCGTGTATAACTAGAAACATAACTAAAACGGCGCACCGCTGGTCTCGCTCCATTGTGTGTGTCTTTTTATCTAGCTTAGTTTATTTATACATATATACGCGTATAAATAAAGAACACAATGACGACGACGTTCAGAGGATGACACACCGGGCGACGGCGGTGCTTGCTCAGTCTGAGCCCCTGGATCCTCGGAAGCGGCAGCTTCTATTTTGACTGGGCTACCTCCTTGGAGCCTGATGCTTCGACCCCAGTGAACCCCAGTGAGCAACGGCGCCATCATGTTCCTAGAACTCCTTCGTGCACCGATCGAACGGCGTGCCAGATCCCATGGCTCGCTGCTGACCCAGCCCAAACCACCTCCACGAAATCTAGGCTTCTGCGAATCGGACTTCCATCCTCCCCAATAGCTACAATTCATGTCATCGTCATCATGCATGTATATACTCATCACATTATCATGTTCACTAGACGCGGCACCGCAGGACCGTGGTACGGGCGGCTGCCTTTTCGCGGTGCCGCGGCTCTCCAGAGCCAAATAAATAAAGACTAAAAACTAAGGACTAAAGACAAAATGCTTTGCTGACCAACAGCCGGTAGCGCCTTAAATGAAAGAACTATAGTTTTCCCTCGTTTAGAAGATACGAATTCCAAAACTACACCATACTAGTGGCGCACATCCCTGAAATAACGTACGCAATACTGAAAATAACAGATTGTCTCTTGAACGCAAAACGGCAAGATACACATAATTGGGGATATTTTTTGTTTCTCAAAGCCGAATTCAGAAACCTAACCTAAACTAAACTAATGTTTGCTGAAACTAGGGGTATATCGTGTGCATCGTTTTTGAAAAAGTATCAAACGAAAACACCAGGCAACACATTTGACGTTGTTTCACACCTCGAAACACTGGCTTGCGCTGGCGCACCGACCGCCGGCGTTGCGTAGCGCGTAGTCGTAAAATGTCTGTGACTGATGATGATGATAGCTTATTTGCCAAAAAAAAAGGCTCGCCGCGGACCTTCCTTCCGTCAGGGCTGGATTCGGCGCTGTAGGCGTTCTGTCTAATGCAAATGAGTGAAGTGGAATGTATTCCCCGAGTAAAGTATTTGTGCCAGACGCAAACGGTGAAAAGGAGTGGGAGGACGGAGAGATGCGCAGGTGAGGCGGTTCAGATAGCTGTCGCGCGCTTCGAATTCTCCGTTTAGGTTGCTCTATATCACGGTGGAAGAAATACATTTAGGTGATGACTCTCTGTCTCACGCGGCGACCACATTATGTTCGGCGCGCGAGCGCGCTTCACGCGCACGGGGATAGATGGCGCCCAAGTTTAGAGGGGCTTGTGAAGGCTTGTATAGAGGGCTTGTGAAGGAAATTATGCATTCTTTACTCGGTCCCTGTGTACTGTGTACTGAAATGATGGATTTATGTTGGCGCACTGGCACTGATTGCCTTTTCCCCGTGCGGTTCCTGTTTTTTTTAAACGAGAACATTCCGATGATGACTTAACGTGACAAAAATACTCGTATAAATATAAAACTTCCCGGCATAATCTACTGGGCCTTCAATAATTTAGAGTAATTTAGAGTAAACAGCTGGGTCGTGCTCGCATGTTTTGTCAAACAGCATGTTTGGTAACAGTTCCGTAAATTGTTTACACACATTGCGTGGCTTTATAGGAGGTCGGGTGATTTTTTCCACCCTGCTCCTGCCTTCTTATTGAAAAAAATAAATTCTAATAATGTTACATAGTGGGGCCAAAATAATTCTTTACATGCGCATAAAGGTTATAGCATTACAAATGGTTTATACATACAATGTCAACTTGTACTGTGGAACATACAAACCTTGTGAGCAGAAAAAAATTATATTTATGATGACATAGTGACTGAAATGATGACACAGTATGATGACATACTGACTGACATGATGACACAGTGACTGAAAGTCAAACAATAGTAGCGGTTATAGGACATAAATCACTTTTCATCTGTAAAAAAAGACCTAACAAATATTTTCCCTTTAAAATGTACACAAAAGCTGAATTCACTGCATACTACCAAAGAACGCAATCTCCTACATCCTGTGTTTCTCGCCCATGCTCTTAAACTAAGACGAGCGCTGCTTTGCTGATTTCTTCTTTTCTTGAGCTTGTTTGTTCATACTCATGGTAATATGCTGACAGTGTTGTCGCATTCGCATGCTGAAGTAGTAGTGGAGCAACTGGGCAACTGTTTCTTCTTTGTGTTCAGCGCATGGAAACGTTATTGTGCATGTGTCAAGAACACTGTCGATTGTGTCCCAGTAGACAGTCTGGTGGCTTTTATTTTCCACGAAGAACTGTTCCGCTTTCTTCAGTAGCTGGAAAAGGTTCTTGTTGGGGTGTATAAGGCCTCCTCTGTTCTTCACGTTTGTCAGTGCTGCTTCAGCAGAAGTGTTTTTGTCGATGCTGAAAGCGGATCGGCATGCAGGGCAGCGTGTAGCTTTTTTCATTTTCACACTCAAAAACCCAGTTACACAATATAGTATGCAGTCCACAGCCTTGGTTTCTTCAGCCTTTTCTGTCCAGACATCTTCGCATTCCCAGTCTTCGACAGAAATTAGACTGTGAAGCTTGGTCTTCACTTGGTCAACGAGATGAGGAGACTAGGTAGTAACTTGCGATCGGCCCTCGGGATTGCACGACGCCACTGCTCCAGGCGAGCGTCATTCGATGGAGCTTTCAACAAGGACACTCGCTCTGCACAGTTCCGGTACCCCGAATTGCAGTTGGGAACGAAGCACGTCTTTCCCATCCTTATAGCATAACTTCTTCTTCGGGTTAAGGCTCACCTTCGTGCACGATGGTGGCACCTTTGATCGACACAGCACCAAAGCAAAACATGAGTCCAGCCACTGGCCGCACACCACCACCACACCGCGAAAAAGGCGAGCAAGCTACGCCCCCGAAACCGTGGCCGCCGAGGAGAGACCTCATACCCACGGTGCTCACACCTCAGCGCCCTCCGCGGCGGCGCGGAAGTAACTATACTTCGTTTCACCTTATGTTGTACCGCAGCGAAGGCTAGAAGCGCGAGCTCATAGCGTTGGCAGCCGCTCTTAAGTCACGAGAGCTTGTGCCGCCGAGATGTGCCCCAGAGCAAGGAGCTCGCGCTTGTAGCCTTTCCTGCGGTACATCATAAGGTGAAACAGAGTATACTCCTGGTTCGATGCTAGCTCCGAACACGATCTGGTCGCTCGCTCCTCGCGGGAAGAGCGGCCAGAGTCACCACCTAAATGTATTTCTTGCTAACCATGCTCTATATACAGGGTGCCTATTAGCGGTGAGATGTTTTGGTTGGCGCCCTCCTCTGGTTCCCCCTTGTGACGTCATTACCTTGCGAACAACAAGTTCGATGGTGTTTGTAAATAGCATGGTGGAAGCTTGAAATCATTGCGCTCTCAAAGAAACACTGCCAACACCGTAAAGGTTAAAGTTCTTTCATTCCTCTTATTTCCGTTGATGATAAATCCTTTTCTGACGTCATAGTCAGCGTTCGGCCAATCGTGGAAGGCCGACCACAGCGACCTTTCGGTCGCGCACAGGGGCTAATATGTCTGTCTGAGTGAAGACATCCATTGTTGCCCTGAATGTGCCAGCGCGTGACGCTCTGGCGCACTCGGTGCGCGACTTGGGCGGTAAAATGGCGTCTATGCATTAGTCCAGCAACGCGCTCGGGCTGAGTGACACCGGATTGCGCGCACTTCAAAATGCATAAAAAACGATTGGGCGGAAAAATGGCTGAGATGTCACCACTCAAGCAAAAGCGCGCGTGTGTATGAAGGCACTCTATCTTGCTCTAGAGTGCCCTCGCCTGCACACGCGCGCTGGCTGATGTGACATCTCAGCCACACATCATTTTTATGCATTTCAGTACGCGCAATCCGTGTGGTCAATCCTACGACGTGGCTCAGCATAGACGCCAGGCTTTAGCGCAGAATCACGCACCGAGTGCGCGAGAGCGTCACGTGCTGAGCATTCAGTGCAACAATGGATGTCAGACAGACAGACATGTGAGGCACTCTATCTTGCTCAAGGTTGATACGCCACGTGTCGTGAAAGATCGGGGACTAAATAACACGCGGCCCGAAAGCTGGCCATGTGTTGTTACCCAGTGGATATTTAACTCGCTCATCGTCGCAGTAAACCCGTACCAGGCTGACGTCCACCACGGGCGAGGAGTTATCCAGACGAATTCATTTACAATGCGTTAGCATTAGGACCCACATGACAGGAAAAAGCTAACGGCATCCGTCTGTGGACAAAACAGTGGAAAGGGAAGCGCGACGCGTAGAGAGAAAAGATTAGTGAAGGACAAAGGCGAGAGGGAGATGACGTCACGGGGTGGAAGCCAATGAGCGCGCAGATGCTGGGGCGAGTCTGAACTTGCAGGTGTGCGGAGTATGCCTTGGTTTGTGCTACAAAATGGAGTGTGAACCAAGTACTAGCGCTGGTCCAAGTAGGCGGCAAAAGAAGACGGACTCTGAGCGAAGGAGACGGGCTGCAGAAACCGGTGAACAGCGAAAGCAGCGCCAGGCAGTGGAGGCCGCTGCTAAGAAGCGCGCAAGGCAGGCGAACAAGAACCCCCAAGGCCGGAAAGAAATTAAAGGAAGATCGATTGGGGAACACTTAAGGAATGCGTTAGCACGACCCTTAGAAAGCGCTAACACTGACCAAGTAACGAAGCCAAAAATAAAGGAAACGAAAGAAAAAGCCAAGCCAGAAAAGTGAAGGGGTCCGAGTTAGCGTTTCCCGAAGGGTCATTGCTAAAGCATTTCCTAAGGATCCACCAATGGATCTTCCTTTATTTATTTTCAAATACCCTTATTTAATTACTTTCAGTTTAAAAACAATTCTATAGCATCCTTTCTATAAAGGAATATTTCAGTTAATTTTTTTTAATACAATTTTGTCTTTGACAGTCTTCTCTAGACCAAAGTTTCCAAGTCAACTAGACAACTTAGAAACTTAAAAAAAGAAGGTGAACTTGACTTTTCTGCGGTGGCGTCGACAAAAACGAAGCGCAGGTCGCAGCTCGACATTGAGTCGGAAGTGGGGGCTACGGTGCCCAAACTCGGCCCTCGTTTTGAGTAACATGTGCTCTAACGAGCAAGCTCGCTTTAGCTAGTTATTAGAAACAGGCATTCCTACTGGCACGCATTTTTTGTGTTTCTATTTTGGGATGGTTTTTAGCCCAGCTAACTTCCCTCCATTATATTAACTTGCAAATAAATCTTAAACAACATTTTTGTGTGCCACGGTTCCTGCACTGGAATCGAAAAGCTTGCGACATCGCAAAAAGTCGAGCGGGGTGGGGAGGGAGGGAGAAGGGTTGGGGTCGCAATGCGATACTTTATATTTTTGGTGGGTCGTAGACTACAAGACGAGCTCTGCTACATCTATATTATTGTCTGTTAACAGGGAAGGTTGACGTACAAGCACTTCTTTACCAATCCAAGAAAGAGGGTTTGCTGGATTATGGCTTTGCGTATCGTCAACACCTGTCCAAGCTGTGGAAGGTAAGCTTTTCTCATTGACATGGTGCTTTGAAAAAGAATTACTTATCTATCATTTTTCAAGTGCTCAGCTCGGGTCGGTGCATAGGAGGGTACATCATGCTGAGTGTAGTCACCAAAATATGAAAGTCTATCACCAGCTGAAGCTGTAACGTGCACGATAACGATTCTATGCATAGCAGGCGGACTTTACTATGCAGGAGCCAGTGGTGTACAAGATCAGTTCCGGCTCATTTGACGTGCTTTTCAATGGGTGGAACGTGAAGGAAGAGAGTTCGTATAAGGACTTCATGCAGATGTCAGACTTTTTTTAGTGCCTAATATTTTGACGAGCCTTATACGACAAGTAGGTTTTTCAGATCAAAACAAAAACAAATTAGCACCAATAGTGAGGTCCGTAAGTTCTGAGGGTCTGCGAAGCATTTAGCACAGAGAAACTACTCAGGCGGGGTTGAAAGAATTGGCCTCCGCAGCACATTGTCGTGAATCTCAGTCCACCTTCAACCACTGCCAGGAGTATACGGTTTCGCAGTTTTCTTCAAGCCCTATATCATTTCGATTGATGGAACCAAGCTCGACGGTGCTCGGGAGGTTTGCAGCTCTACATGGCTTGTATTGACGTTGCATCAGCCGCCATTTCTCTGTACCATGCTCCTGTGCCCGTACCTGCAGCAGCATATATTTTGCACCCCGGCATACCTTACCGAGAAGACAAATTCAAATGGTGGGAAATGTATGCTGCAGAAGGTACCGGCACAGGAGCATGTTACGGAGCAATGGCGGCTGGCACGGTGTCATATGAGGTCCCGTGCAAGGGATGTATACAGGTTGATGGTAGCCAGGTCCAGTGTGGTTATTAGTCGGTTTTAGTCGAACATACAAATGGACGGGGAGCAGTCGGTTGATGGGAAGATCGACCCGGAAGCTTCAACACCATCATGTGAAAAAATGGCAAGAGTCCAACCTCTCTTGGCACGTTAACATGAAATTTAATTATACTCTGTCGCCAAGGTTGCACCAGCGCTTACCTGTACTTTGCCTTCGTTGATGTTTAACATGTGCTACATTTAACAATGCCACTCTATCCTATGTGCTTATGCTGTTGAGACAGGTTATAACGAAGTCAACTGGAATCGGAAAGCACTTCGCTATATCCGCTATTTCGTTATAACCGACTTCGGTTAACGAAGTGCAAAAGGAAATGGGAAATAGCCGCTATTTCGTTATAACCGACTTCATTATAACCGGTATCGACAGCATGTATAAATAACCATCATTGAGTTAGCTTTATTGTTTCGATTTGCATATGGCCACAAGAGCTTAGAGCTGGTGTTGTATTGTCCATGTAGTTGTCGTATTAACGTCTACATTTTTCCATGATGCTGCCCAAAACCTCTTGTGTCCTGCTTTCTGCATTAGGAGTGGTGTACACTCCTCTACAATTGTGTCTTGAGCGTTCGCGATGTCATTGTAAATAGTTCGTAATTTGTGTAGCTACGTAAAACGTATGCTACGCATTCTTTGTACGATGGTTGCCATTATATACTACGCGACCGAGCTGGAATGCTTGAACGTCCGTTTTTTGACGTGTCAAACTGTTCGTGTTTTTCGGTGTGCCTTTCGCAATAGAACTTTAGGTAGTTGATCTCCGTGTCCACTTACATGTCAATTCGTACACTGCATCTGTATCCCTTCTCATTTAAATAGATCACGGAGAACAACAATAAGCTGTTTACTATGTGATAAAAGTCCCGTTTGTGCCTGCAAATTACGGGAAATGCGCAGGACGACCAAACGGAAGAACCAAAATCCCATGGGGGCTGCCATTTTAAAAACGAAAACACATATACATAAAGACAGAATATGACTAGTTCCAACGTCCTAGATGGGAGGGCGCTGTAACGTGATGAAATATTTAATCTAGAAAACCATGCTTTCGTTTTCTTATTTAAAAAGGTTTATAATTAGCATCCTTCAAAAAAAATTGTACTCTAATATTTGTATTAAATAAAATTTATTTAGAAAATAGCCTCACCACCAGATGTTTCAATCACCACAAGCTTATTCTCGAGTGGACAGACGAGTATAAACTGTGAACCAGACCTTGACCATGTTCTCAGTCGTTGTTGTACGCATCACGGTGAAATCTGCCATCCCTTTGTTGCAGATTCTTTAATACATCACGGCAGCGCCATGATCTATTAATTTCTGTTTGATATTAGTTCCGTGAATAATCAAAGGCGTAAAATAAAATGTAACAGAGCTAAACAGCCGTCCTTGGCTGATATGGTGTCTATAACTTTATCTGAGCGACCTCGTGATTTATCAAACTGTTAACATATGCCCCTCTTTACTTTCCTCTTTTGTATGGTTTAAAGTTATTTAAAACCAGGGAAGTTTTGAAATGTGTACTTTTTTTTTCTTTTCACGAAAAATATGGGCGCGAGGCAAGAACGTTTGATTGAAGCTAACCTTGTTTGGTACAGTCGCCGCGGAGTTAATAGCTCCACGCGAGCGCGCGTCTTTTTCCGAGGGGCTCTTGACTGGTGGCTTGCGATAGAACTGGATATGACGTCAGGGCGATCGTCCATGCGGAGGGGACGGGGGAAGCCGTCTCGATTCAAGGGAACCGTTGTTATCATCTGCGGGGGTGAGCGTAGTTCGAATGAAAATGGGAGGTGACTCTGCGGAATCATCTCCCATTTTCATTCGAACTACGCACCTCGGAGGCGGATGATAACAACGATTCCTTTGAATTGAGACGGCTCCCCGTCCACTCTGCATGAACTCGCCCTGACGTCATCTCTAGTTCTATCGCAAGCCACCAGTCAAGCGCCCCTCGGAAAAGACGCGCGCTCGCGTGGAGCTATACTCCCGCGGCGACTGTACCTTCCTTTCGTGTGTGTTCAGTACAATGCATAATCAGTACGCTTTCGAGTACACGCAAAATTTTACAAAACACCTATCGTCATTATCAGCGGCACAAAGAAAAAAAAATAACTACTTGCCATGGGCGCCATCACGGCCTACTTTATACTTACGACCGTTCCATCTTGAAACACTCCACCACGCACCTCCCGGAAGGTCGAGTTTCAGCGGCGCTTCGTGGCGGGGTCTGGAATTCGGTATTTTTTGTTCGTCTCTCCGCGCAGCACCAGGTTGTCTTGACATCTATGGCTTTTGCGGTGCGTGGGCGCAGCCAATACCATCTGGTGTTGGCTAAAAAAAAAAGGAAAACTAATTAATGATTTGGACACCTTTAGTATGCTTTACATAGACAAACATATTTTACAGCGTGAACGCGCTTGAAACCAGACCGCGCGATCAGCTGATACGCACTCACGGATAACAGAAGAACCCGACGAGGTACGAGGACCGAGTTTTTGTGCCGCCTAGTGAAAACGCCTGTCACTAGGCAGTGCTAAAACTCGGCCGTCAGCCGGGAGCAGGCTCTTCCATATGGAGCATGCACTCAGCCTCAGATGCCGTGGTCGTAAGTATAGAGTTGGTCGTGGGCGCTATCACCCCTTAGTACACCACTAATGCCATTGTGATTTTTTTTTCTTTTTTGTATACTTATACACAGAAATGGGCCCCACAAAACGGCAGCGAGGACAGCATCACTGGCAAGTCGCGTTTTCTTCTCTGCGGCGGCACGATGCGCGGCATCGAAGCCCTCTGCCAGGACATGGAGTTCGCGACCAACTGCTCGCTGCCACTCCTGGCCCACAAGGTCCTCGGCGGCACATTGGAGGACGCCGCCGCCTACGTGGACAAGGCGATCGGACGAGCACCAGAGGTTATCGGTTGAACCTTCCCCCAGTAAAAATTCTGATACCTTTAATTAAAGTGTGTGGATTTTGCGCAAAAATTGCGCCAAAAGCTTATTTTGTTTTATCAATCCCGGGAAACTAATAGTTTATGCGTCGCTACACTGCCGCGTTGTTACCGCCAACTTGCGCAAAGTTTTAACTTTTTTGGGTCATGTGTCACATCGGAGAAACGCGCTTCCGGTAAGGAGTCGGGCATCGCCCGACACGCGTTCCCGCGTCCCTTTAAACGTGCTCCTTCGCTCTTTTTTCGCTGGATTGGTGGCGCCATCTCTTGGAAAGTTATTTTAACGCTTTAGTCGCTTTACTCTTGAAAGAGTTCGAGTTTTTTCTCATAGAGGGCTGCACTAATCCAAAACAGCCTGGAGCGCGCAAATTTCAACTTCGCTGGCACGAGGGACGGCCACGTTCCAGCCACGCTTGTTTTGTGGTAACCCTTCGCGTGATATAATTGAAAGCGACGACGATTTTAGTGAAGAGGACGACTTTATCCCTTCGTCAGATGATGAAGAGTTCTGCTGCGGGAAAGTAGTGATGAAGATGAAATGACTGCGCAAGACAGCGGCCGTGGAGCCGCTCCGCCACAAGCGTCGTCCTGGAGTTTGTACACACACAATCTCCCGGACTTTTCTGTACTTACGTTCAGTGTGAGTAATCCCGGATCACAAATTGGGCCCTCAAATTTTCCATTAAAACTCCATTTTTCTTTTTCTTTTTTTAACTGTTTTTGACAAATCAGTTGATTGGAGAAATCGTTCACGAAACGAACCGGTATGCGCGCAGGAGGATTTCATCCGCGGAACCTCTTGCAAAAAATTCAATCTGGAAAAGCTGGAAAGACGTCACTGTGGATGAGTTCAAGGCATTCCTCGGAGTTCTTATGAGCATGGCTTTGAATTTCAAGAAAAAACATCAAAAAATACTTCAGCAAAAAAATTAAAAAAAAATGCCGTTTTTTTTTGTTTTTTTTTCGAATTATGTTTACCCGAACAAGATTTCTGCAGATTTTCTGGACGCTGCACGGTTCTCCTTCTCTGCAAGGTCCATCAGGGCAGCCGACACGTGGCAGCAAGGTGAGAAACGTTGTGAGCTACATTGATTCAAAGTGCAGAGAGCATTTCAAGCCCGGTCTGAAGATTTCCGTAGATGAGAGCACCGTTGGCTTCAAGGGGCGCTTGAATGGGCGAGTCTCTTTCAAGTGCTACAACTCACAGAAGCCGACAATGTGGGGTCTTCGGGTGTACGCACTCGCGGACTCTGCAACTGGGTATGTTTCAGCATTCGAGCCATAAGCCGGGAACACATTTGCGAAAAAAAGCCGAATTTTGTGCGAAAACCGCACACGAAAATCGCACGGCGGCTAGGCTCCTCCCCTTTTCCGAAAATCGGGTGCGGTTCGCGAGATCTGCAGCGCCAGATATTTTCGCACGGCGCCTCCGAATTCCGGGTGGAGGAGCTCGGTGAGCGAAAGCCCGGAGCAGGACGGAACGACAAGATGCGTTCGGCTCGCAACATGGCGGCTCACACAGCTTCGGAAGCAGCGCAGGCGTTCTCATCTCAACCTTCGGAAGAAACCCGTTCTGTCTCTGTCTCAAAGGGTAGTGGTTCAAAGGCTCGCGTGGCATTCAACGAGCTTTTAATGAGCAGAACGTAAGGGCGCAAGGGAGCTGAAGTTTTTAAGAGGCGCGAAATATGGGACGCTAGTTCGCCAGACTACCTGAACAGCCTCGTGAGGTCGGAACACTGGAAGGCTATTATAGCAAGGGTGCTGGGATCAAAAGGTGAGGTTTTACGCGATGGATGCAGTTGTGCAAGCTTCTATGAACACGTACAGACAAGCCAACTCTTCTTTTCGTCTGTGCATGCTTGGCAGCCACCGGCGCGCATTCCACCTCATGTGGCTCGTCTTCCGAAAATCGCGAGCTACGATTTTCGCAGCCTCCGATTTCCGTTCGATTTTCGGTTCGTTTTTTCGCAAATGTGTTCCCGGCTATACTGCGGCAGCACTACTACGGACAGCCTCGTCCGGCCAGACCTCGCGTTCACTTGCCGAATCGTCCTTCATCTCCTCGACAAAGTGCAGTGCGCTTCGCCAGGAAGGGGGCACCACCTGTACACAGATAGGTTTTATACGTCGCCAACACTCGTCGAGGTTTTGCCTTTGCAGGACGTCGAGCTGAACGGGACTGCGATGACCAACAGAAAGAAAATGAAAGACGTTTGCAATTCTCTGTAATGCCGCATTAGGGCGCAGCTCTTGGGGAAGAGGAGGGCAGGGTCACGTGTGACATCAGACGTGAGTCACGTGTGACGTCACGAGGGTAAGCTCTTCCCGCTAAATTTAGCGGTAAGATTTCCCCGCTAAATTTGGCGGGAAATTTTTCCGATAAATTTAGCGGGAAAAGTTTCCAGCTATATTTAGCGGAAAACTTTTCCGCCAAATTTAGCGGGAAAGTTTTGCCCTCGTGATGTCACACGTATACGTCATTGTGGGAAACGTCCCACAATGCAACGCGCGGTTACGCCGACGGCGACGGCGTCGCCGCTCAAGCCGGAAACGGGCGCCTAAGAGCTGCGCTCTCAAAATATGCCACAGCAGCTGAAGAAAAAGATGAAGAAGGGTGACGTGGTTGCTTACCGACAAGGGGGTACTCGTTCATGGCCCTCGCCTGGCGAGATAAGGGCCAAGTCACGATGCTGAGCTCAGCTCGCATCCCCTCGATGGAGGCTGTGACCAGTGGCGTATTAACTTGTTTTTGAGGGGGGGGGCCGGAGGGGGGGGGCGGTGCCCTTGGTATCCCTTGGGCGCCGCCGGCCAGTGTTTGCCCTGCCCAGTGGCGGCTGTTTCAGGGGGGGGTGGGCAAACACATGCCTTGCCCCCCCCTCTGAGAACTGGGGGGCACGCCCACGCGCCCCCCCTTGCCCCCCCCCCGGTTGCCCATGGCTGTGACGAGAACTCAAGCTCGTGGCCAAACTGTGATGCACCAGAAGCCCGTCGTCATTTGTGACTACACTGAAAACATGGGGGCAGTGGACTGAGCTGACCATTACTGCGCAAGCTACGCCTTCTCTCGGAAATTTCTCAGGTGGTGGAGGAAGCTTTTTGTCTGGCTCCTTGAAGTTTCCAATGTCAGCAGCTGCCTACTGATGAAAATGCAGCTTGACGCTAAGGACTAAAGGGGCAGAAACACCTACAGTACCGTCGCAAGCTCATCGAGCAGCTTGTCGGGGACCTACGAGTGCCAACTAGAAAAGAAGTCCGGCATCCCAATCCGACTGTGAAGAGAGGCTAGATGGCAGGCAGCACTTTGTCTACAAGCCACCAGAACGCTGCAGCAAGGACTGCGCAGTAAGCTGTGACCGGAAAACTAAGGGGGCAGGAGAGAGACAGTTTTCTTCTGCAACACCTGCAGCAAGCATCCCGGCCTCCACCCTGGAGAATGCTTTGAGAAATACCATACACTGGCGAAGTTCAGCTAGAAAACGCAAGAAAGCAGGTGCTCTGCAAAAATAAATATTTGATATGTTACCTTTGTACCCAGAAATAGTTTTACTTTTCCGTGGCCAATGCATACAAAATAGTTTCTGACCGCAACGACCATTACGTTGGTCAGAGTATTTGACCGCAAAGGGTTAAGAACTTTCGGTTATCGCTTAGAATGACGTGCAATTCGATTTGATATTCGCCTCGAACATGACTTGGTGCTCGGGAAAGTTTCGCAATATTTCTCGTTGTTCGTAGTCTGTTCGGGCGGTTTGATTAACTTACTGCTAGTGCGCCTCTCACCGCACACTGGTGCACTACAGAGAAGCTACGTTCCAGGTGAACAGCACTTCTCCAGGGCATTGGGTACCTAAAGAAAAACAAGTTCGTAAAAAAAATAAAAACTAACAAATGCGCAGCGTGTCAGGAAAAAGAAACGAAGGGTTTATTATTGCAAATATAAACTATGCATCGCCGAGCGCTCATTGTCCGCCCAAATGAAGCGCTAGAAGTCTGAACCAAAAGGTTTGAGAACTAACCGTTATCTCATTTAAACGTTACGAGTGACTTTTGAACATTTCAGTGGGACAATGGGGTCCGTTTTCGCTTGTTTTTAGTAACTGGTGCCATTCGACTCCCTGTACTCTAGAGCTCAGTCGGCCACCATTTTCCCAATGAAAATTTCAGAAAATCGCTTATAACTTTTGAGTCTGATAACGGTTACTTCTGTTGTTGTTTGTCGCCCAGAGGGAAGGCCCGCAGGCCTAGGGGAGGGAATGGGACTAGATCAGGGGTGGCCAGAGCGACATGGGGTTAGAGCCGCAGACAAAACTGCAGATCGAAGTTTAAAGAGCCGCAGGAAAAACAAGGGGGGGGGGGGGGGATACTTTTAACAAGAAATGATACGGAGGGAACAGTCCTTTTAGAAGGGGACAGGTATAATTTTCAACTACAACAAATAACATCAGGCAGAGAATGTTTCTCCAACCGCTAAGCAAAAAGGAATGCATGTTTCGCTAGCCAGCTACTGCCCTGACGTCCACGGTTCGAAATTCGTTCTAAAATAAAGGAACGCGCAGCTAGTCTTTGTTCAAAATTTACTTTACTAATCGCTTCTCTCTACTCTCGAAAGATGCCCAACCCATATCCCCTGTCCTTCCTCATTTGGTGTATTCCCATGTACCCCCAATGCCGACCTACCCACACTCCTATGCTGTATCTCGAAACCTGCCTGGATTTGTGACCGCATACACAATACCGCATTCTTAAATGACAGTCCTGGCACCATGACTCCCTTCGATACACCCCTAACGACTTCATATCTATTATAGTTTCAGAGTGCCCTGTGTTTCATAATAGCTGAATCTCGTTTCCCCTTCTTTATTACAGTACCTTCATGTTCTTTGAGATACGTCCTTCCCTTATTTAACCATACTCCCATATATTTGTACTTTTCTATGTGTTCTACCACCGTGTCCTTAATCTCCAGGGGTTCCCCCTTCTCGTCGTTGAAAACTATTATACCTGACTTGTCCCTACTGAAGTTTAGGCCTAAACTGTCCCCTTCCCCGCTGGAAATCCAAATTAGTTTCTGTATTGTCTCACGACTTTCTGATACGAGTACAATGTCGTCTGTATACATTAACCCTGGCAATACTTGATTCACTTTATGTCCCTCCTCCATGTAAGTCAGGTCAAAACCTAAGTTGCGTTGCTCTAATATTTTTTTTCCATCTCACTGAGGTACATCATAAAGAGCAGGGGAGACAATGGGCAACCCTGTCTAAGTCCTCTTCTTATTGCTGCTGGTCTTGTAGTTTTGGCTTTCCATGTTATAACCACCCTATTCTCCGTATATCACCGTTCTAGAAACTTAACCATGGTTCCCCCTAGCCCATATTCCTTCAGTAGGTCCCAGAGGGTTTCCTGATTCACATTGTCATATGCCCCTTTGATGCCCAAAAATGCTACCCACACTGGCCTTTGACTTGTCATTGCTATCTCTGTGCACTGAGTGATTACAAATAAGCTATCATCTAGCCGTCTATCCCTCCTGAAACCGTTTTGAAGCTCCCCCATAATCTGCTTCCTCTCTACCCATTCTTCCCTTCTTCTCTTTACAATTTGCATAGCTCGTCTGTATATTACTGAAGCTACTGCGATTGGCCGGTATGATTGCCCTCCCATAATATTCTCATCCTGCTCAATTTTATGTCACTGGGTACCTCCCCTCCCATAATTACCTGGTCAATCACTTGCCTCAGTTTCAATTTGCTTGTTTAGCCTAGAACTTTTATCAGACTCATTGGTATGCCGTCTGGACCTGTCGCAGTTCCAGCCGGAACCTTTCCTTCTGCTTTTTCCCATTTCCCTGTGGTCATTCCCTCTTCTTCACTTTGGTCCTTCTCTTGTGTTATGTAGACGATACCATTCTCTACGGCTTGATCTGGTTCCAACTCCGAAAATACCGATTGTATTGTATGTCTAATGTATTCTCTTGCCTCTTTCCCCTCTACCTTTGTCCTTTCCTGTGTAGTTAGTGTCTGCTGGTACCCCTCGGTCTTTTTTCCCTGTGCACTGATGTGTTCTCAGAACCCTTTTGCCGCCTTCCTATCATTCTGGTTTATCTCTCTCATCCACTGAACACCTGCCCTTCCAATTTTGGCCTGTATCAATGCTGATGCCTCCCGCTTTCTTTCCTGAAATTCCTCCCATTTCGATGCTACTTCGGCTAGCGTGGCCCCTTTTTCTTTGCCCATCTGTGTTCTTTAGATGCCGCTTGGCGTCTCGATATTGCTGCCTTAACCTCTTTATCGCACCAGCTTTTGAGCTTGAGTTTGAGTTTTCTTCCTCCTTGCTCTCTCTCGATCTCCCTGTCTTTTGAAAGCACTAAGTCTTCATATGTACATTCTCTTTCCTACTGCTTGAATACTATGTTCTCGATTCGCTTAGATACCTCCTGTAATAGTTTATCATTTAATTCATTTCTGCCCTCTTGGTTTTGATTTTGCATTTTTTGTTTTACTGTGTCATATCGTATCTTGATTTTCTTGTGGTCGCTCCACAGACTTTTTGTGCCTTCCTCATTTATTTCCATTACTCGTAATTTGTTGTATAGCTTCCGCGACATTAAACAGTAGTCAATAGTGGAATGCGAGTTCTTACTTTCCCACGTTATTTTTTCATCACATTTTACCTGACCGTTAACCAATACTAGATGAAGAGCTTCACAGAACTCCTCTAACATCCTCCCTGTTGTATCCGTATGTTCATCAAAGTCTTCTAAATGCGTATTCATGTCCCCCAATATAATTATTTCCTTGTCATGTTATTTCATAAATATAATTATTTCCTTGTACATGTATATCAGGAGACGTTATTTCCCTAACGTCTCCTGATATACAGGGTGTCACAAAAGAAAATTTACACGGTCTTTTTACCGCAAAAATAAACTAGGCATCGCCGAACGCTCATTCTCCGCCCAAAGGTAGAGCTAGAGGTCACAACCAGATGCCAAAGTTTCAGCCCGATCCGATAACTTAATCAAAAGTTATAAGTGATTTTCTAAAAATTTCAATGGGAAAATGGAGCCCATTTTTGCCCGTTTTCGGTTTCTGGTGCCATAGAGCCCCATGTGTTCGAAAACTCCGTCGGCCGCCATTTTCCCATTGAAATTTTCAGAAAATCACTTATAACTTTTGATTAAGTGATCGGATCGGGCTGAAACTTTGGCATCTGGTTGTGACCTCTAGGGCTACCTTTGGGCGAAGAATGAGCGTTCGGCGACGCCTCGTTTATTTTTGCGGTAAAAAGACCGTGTAAATTTTCTTTTGTGACACCCTGTACATGTTAAGTGTTCTGCGTTTTCCTCCCCTGCATCATTCCCTGTTTTTAGATACACAAAACCCAGGATTGTGTCCAAACCCCCAATATTGCCTTTGATCTACATGTGTTCCCTACAGCCCTCTCGTTCTCTTTCCCATTCCTAACCCTTCACTAACACCCGTAATCCCCCTCCCTTGCGTTCCCCTTTGGCCCGGTTGCATCCCATCCAATAAAATCCCGGTATTATGTATGGTGGCTCTTCCATATTCCTCAGATGTGTTTCTGCTAATCCATACACTGCAAAGCTTTCGCTTTCTAATTGCTCCTCAATCTCTTCCCACTTTATTCTGTTCCTGCCCCCTGCATGTTTATGAACCCTGTGTTAAGCTGTTTCTTTTTCCAATCTTGCGAGGCTTAATCCCATCCTCCCAAACCCTTCCCCCTGGATCTATAATTTGGCCCTCATTTACATCTGCGCCCACAAGGCTCCAGAACACCCCCTCCCCCCCCCCAACAAAAAAAAAAAAAGAAAAGTACGATGTGACGTCTAATTCTATCGACTGCCGTGCTATCAGTGGTTCCACTGTAGTGGATGCCCCATGTAAAACGGTCGAAGCGAGCCTCGTACACCACCCTGTTTACTTCCATTACTCCGTACTCAAATCGTCCGCTCATGCCCCTCATCACCCGGTTAGCTTCCACCACCCGCTTCTCTATCTGCAAAGACTGTCCCCAGGGCCCAGACCTCTGGTATGGTGCACACTTGCACATGCACCGTCTCAGAGACCTCCCTTAGCTAACGTAACCCCAACTCTATCTTCCTGCCGAGGTTCTGGCTCCGTCCCTTTAACACATCATTTAGTCCTGCATGTACTACCACTATAGTTCTGTCCCTCCCTATTTTCTCACACCTCCTCCTTCGCTTTGGCCATAGCGTCTACGATGGACTTTCCTGACTGGGCCACTACGTTTACCCTCCCATCCCCTTTCACCCTGTCCAGGAGCCCCTCCTCATCCCTTGTTATGTTCGAGTCTCCTACCACCAGCACCTATACTTAACCACCGACTTCCTGTCTTCACTCCCTCCAGCTATCTTTGCTTTCTCTGCCTCGTCGTCACTACTTGCATCGTCACTACCTGTATCGTCACTACCTGTCAAGGTTCCTAGACGGGCATTCCAAACGAAGCTTTAGCGACATCCACCAGTGTCCGTTTGCTAAGCGATTAATTCATTTAAAAATTACTTTCCGTGCCTTTTGCCACAAGAGATTGATGTGTCCGATGCGATACTGCTCCCTTGAACACGTATAGACCAAGAAATAAGCGCCGAAATTTCGTTGAATAGTATTCCTTTAATTAGCGGCTCTGGCTTAGGACAAGAAGCAAACGACGGCGCACAGCAACGCGAATGAACCGAAGGACGCCATTCCGTTCCCCGCGAAGTGTGCTTCGTCATTCCTGTTAGTTGTCGTCGTTACTCGTGAAAAGAAACCCTCCGGAGACCTTTCTAGACACCCACGAAGAAGAACAGAGTATGCCGGCCGATAAGACGGGCCAACAGATACACGCATCGTCGGGAGAGATCGAAGGGATATCGACCGCTGACGCCGCACCTTTCACGCACTGAGGAATCTATACTCGCCGACAGAGCGGCGGTTGTTTTCATACACTCCCTCTCTCCTTACGATGGACCGCGGTGCGGGGGCGCTATCGAGCCACCCCAGCTAGAATTCCTGCATACGCCTATAGACCGACACGCCTGCTTACAAACCAAACCCGCGTCTGCTCACACCAGGTGTAGAGCACTGCGCGTGCGCAGAAACCAGATTCGCGTGAAGTGAAGCGTCTGCGCATGCGCAGTGCCTTCGACAGCGCCAACGCAGCTGTCCATTTTTTGTTCGTTCTGCGTTTTGATGTTCCTTCTCTACCCCAGTCTCAACATGGTTAACACACAGAGTGTTCGCAGGAGACACGACAAGTATATATATATATACATATATATACCTGCGGATTCGAAGGACATGCTTCGAATCGAAACGTACACACGCCTCAGAGCGTATATCTGCAGACGGTCTTTTGTACGATCTATTAGCACCGGGAATGAAAGGGACACTGACAGGGTATGTAAGCTCGCCAAGATTTTTATTTCTACATGACATAAATGAGAGCCCAACTACCCAGAACACTATTTGCGGCTCGTAATTCGTTTTCTTTCCGCTCGAAAACCGCCGATCGAGAACTGGCCCGGGATGACTGGGTTCACCCGAAGGAGTCATCAGACAAAGAAAACGGCCAGCTTAGTCTCCTAAACTTCATGCTAGAAGCGAAGCTGGCCGTGTATGTGTAGATTCTTTCCTCCCTCATCCTCTTCCCTAGTGCCACATGCACAGACGAAGATGGCACGTGGCATATTCCCCTCACCCTTACCTGTTGTTGTGGCAATAAAAACGCCTTCCTGAATCGGAATCTTTGAGTCGCGCTCACTCTCTTCTCCGAGGTCACGTGCCGTTTTCTATGGTTTGACACAACCACCAAAGATAATCGAAGTCGTGGGTCATGGAAGGCATACACTCAATACTCAAAATAAACAGAAAATATGATACCCATTTTTTTTTGTGCTTTATAAAAGGCTGAAAATACATTGATTGAAAACAAAAACAACAAAAAAGTTGCACAGCCACGTAACGTTCGGTAACACTCCCCCTCCATATTTCTTCTTCCTCCACAATCTAGTTTCGGTTTCGGTTTCGAGCAGTTGCGATTTTTGTTTTACTTTTTTTTAAATGTAGGTGGCGCTGTAGCAAAATATTTATTCGGTAGTCTTTTAGCTGACACCATAGCAAATCGCTTGACCAAATATATTTCTTTTTTTTTTTTTGGGGGGGGGGGGGGGGGTGTCAGTGTCTGTCTCACGCGTCTACTGCACGCGTCCGTCCAGAAAATGGTCACGTGACACTGATATACGGCGTTGGATTGGCTGGGAGTGCTGGTATAGCGTACACCCGGTCCGTCATGAGGAGTGAGACGGAGCGTGTAGGAAGAATGAGTGCACGCATCAGTGATGCGACAAGGAAGCGTCAATGAAAGGGCTGTCGCGCCATTAGCTCGCACGCTCGTCTGGCTTCATTGATAAGAAGCTCGCACCTGGAGCGAGA
This sequence comes from Ixodes ricinus, assembly GCA_037355805.1. NCBI lineage: Eukaryota > Metazoa > Arthropoda > Arachnida > Ixodida > Ixodidae > Ixodes > Ixodes ricinus. The sequence goes on from JAZHYW010024072.1 coordinate 38,907, forward strand.
CGCTTTTTCTCCGCCTCGTAAGCTGCGTGCGCAACGCTAGCGTTGAAACTATATAGCTCGTTTTGGTTTGCTTTTTCACCTTAAATACCGTAATAATAAAAAAAGTCTTACTTTTTGCGGAACGTTACTGATTTCAGCTTTCGTGGGTTCACTCTGGGTGCATGTATACAAGGCAGTGATTTCTTTACACACCCCTAGGGGGTGTACACCCCCCCCTTGTGTTTCTGAAGGCACCCCCTTAATTCGGAACGACTCCTCTACTCCCTATGCCCCCCCCCCTCCCCTAATTTCAATTCCTGGGGAAACCCCTGATAGGGGGGAAGCTTAGATTAGCTCGAGACGTGTGCACGTTTCAAACGCCAAAAGCATCGTTTCTTTCTTCGACAATTGAATCTTGTAAGATCTATATACTGTCCAGACCGGTTATAACGAAGTCGGTTATAACGAAATAGCGGCTACGGCGAAGCGATCGCGATTTCCCATTCCCTTTTGCACTTCGTTATAACCGATGTTGGTTATAACGAAATAGCGGATATAGCGAAGTGATTTCCGATTCCCGTTGACTTCGTTTTAACCGTGCGGTGCATGAGTAGCGCGCGAAACGTTCCTTTTTTTTTCATTTCTTGATATGACAACGAGTATGTAGACCTGTCCAAAACAAATCGTCTTCTGCACGCTGCCATCTTTGTTTGCTGGGCTGTGGAACAACTTTTGAGCATGCGTTTTGGGCCTGTGTCGTGCCGGACGGTTCGCATCCATCGGCAGATCGTTCACTCGGCATTTTTGCCCCCCCCCCCCGTGATAAGCGCTGGAAAGGTCTATGGAGCAGCTATACATGAGCTATAATAGTTGCGTTCTATTTACCTGCGCCGGTGCAGAAAAGTGTAGGGCAGTCTACTTCCGGTATATGTGTTGAGATACGACCGGAAGTACGCCGCCCTACACTTTTCTGCACCGGAGCACGAGGTGCAGGCAAATCGAACGCAGCTAATATATACTCTCGGAGTATCGACGGTCTATTCCAGGGTGTAAGATATACAGGTGGGGAAACGGCCCAAAGAAGCCTACCGCAGCGCCGTGGCCGGATTGTGTACTCGTCTGCTTGCGGGTACCCCCGATTTCCGACAGATGGCGCTGCGGCGAGAAGAAAAAAATCGGAATCGGATTTGCATGGAACTCTATGGGAGTGTGCGCAAAATAAACCGAGAGCACGACGGTCCTCCATTAAAAATCCACGAGAAACCATCTCCGTCAGTTTAGCCGGTCGCCACCAGTCGCCCACCCGGAGTGAGAGTTCGCGGTGCTCCACATAGATGGCGCCGCAGAAAAAGAGAAAACCGAGGGGGATAGGATTCGGTCGCTCATTTGGCTCTCGTTTCCCCACCTGTCTATCTTACACCCTGGTCCATTCTCCGAGTTTCTCGAGGGCGCCGCCATTGTGATGCTTAGTGCGTACGGAGCTTGCGCAATCGGCGATGGTTACGGTTCGAAGATGCGGCTTCCTCTGTATTTTTAGATACAGTGTCAGGAAACTCGGGCGATGGCGTTTTGTATTGTTGCAGACTGTTTTTCTCTGTCTCTAGACTCTAGAGGACGCAATCCGGTTTTCCCGCTATTTCCAACGAAGCTTGCGCAACAATGATTTTTAGCACGGAGGTGGTTAAGGTATAAGTAATACTCGAGGCGTAGCTTATTGTACGACTATACACTCGTCACGCACACGCGCACACACACAAACACACACACAAAAAATGTTTTGCGCATTAGTAGTTTTTACAAGGTTTGGTTGTCGAAGGAAGAAACGTGGCTTTCGGCGTTTGAAAGCTGAACGTCTGGATAAAAATAATGTAAAGCTAATCTAAGATTCACCCTCGCATATCTTAAAGGTAAGCTGAAGCACTTTTCGAGAGATCTGAGTTAGGAGCGGACATCTCTAGCTTTCTGTCCCGTGAATTCAGTCATCGCACTTATCTAGGGCAGAAGTAAATGTACGCTGCATTTATTTATTTATTTTAAATACGTCGCATGCCAGGCATGCGGCGATCCCCTCTGCCGCCTGTTATCCGTCCAGAGCGTCGTGACGTCATTGACGGCATCCCCAAGCCAGCTTGGTGGCGAGCAAGGGTCATCCGACCCCGCCGATGACGTCACTTTTCCTAGTTTTTCTCTCGCACGCCGGTACGATGCTCATCTGGTCAGGGTATAAAACAAAAACAAATTAGTCATTAGTTGTTTAGACAGCATAGGAGTTTTTTCCTACAAAGTATGTCGACATTGTTATCCACTGTAGATGAGCAATTTAGCCAGTGCAGTACGATTGCTAGCCTGGCGTCTTTACCGTGCGTCACGTAGTTGTGATGCACGACCGCACGCCGGTACGATGCTCATTCGGTCAGTGCATAAAACAAAACAAATTGGTCATTAGTTATTGAGACAGAAGTGCTAGTTGAGTCTACCAGAGTATGACAACCTTGTTACCCACTGAAGATGATGATTTTAGCCAACGCAGTACGATTGCTACCCTGGGGTCTTTCACGTACGTCACACAGTAGTGATACACGATGTCACGCCAGTACGATGCTCATGCGGTCACGGTATAAAATAAAACAAATTAGTTGTTAGTTGTATGAGACAGCAGCAGTTTAGTCTGCCGGAGTATGATGACGTTGTTATCCGGTGTAGATGAGAAATTCAGCCAGTGCAGTACGACTGCTAGCCTGGGGTCTTGAACGTGCACCACGCTCTAACGATACCAGACAGCACGTCGGTGCGATGCTCGTCCGGGCAAGGTATAAAACGAACCGAGAAGCACGTAATTGCAGAGGGTGAAAACGAAAAGAACGACGTAGGAAAAAGAAATTCAGAAAATCAGGGCGTCGCGTGCCTCAATATTGCGTCACGCTGGCGTCGATGACGGCCCCAATAAATCCCGACGAACTACGCGGAATCAATTACACAACATTAGCGCATCCAAGGACCAACTGAAGATGAACACCCGTTGCCGAGAAACTGCCCTTGATTCCTATGTCACGCGCCGCCGTTTGTCGGTTCTTTCTTCTTTCTTTTTTTAACGAGTGTCGTGGTCAGTTATCTCGTGTAATCGAGCCAAATCCGCGCAATGCCTTAACTACGTAAAGCGACCTGCAACGATAGCACGATTCACTATAACACATGTGTATCGTAACGACGCGGTAACAAACCGGTTTCTTCGCCCGACTCATGTGGCAGTTGTTGAAAGCAAATACATTGCTTGCACGTGACGTCACATACCCGTGCTAGCGGTTATCCTGGTTCATTCATAATTGTTTTTGCCACGAATTACAAATTCGATGATGCGAAATGTATGCTGCAGAAGCTACGCGCTTTCAGCAGCAAGACCATCACAATGGCGGCCGATGTGACGTGAGTGCGAGTCCTGTATAGAGAGCATTCACTGGCATTGGCAGCAATCACTGAGGCCATGTTTGCTGAGCGCGAGCTATAGCCGCTTTACACACGCACCAGATTCAACGAGCTTGAGTATCACATTAGAGCGGTAAACCGCGACCCAAGGTCTGCAGCGGAAATGGCACCCCCCCCCCCCGGTTGCCGCCATCTTGCCTGTTTGCCGCATTAGGGACCACGTGACGTCAAGATGGCTGCGCCCAGAGGTGGGCCAAATCAGATTGGTCAGATCATGGTAAGCAGGGGGCCCTCTGGGGTTGCGTTCTAATCTTACTCGAATGGCTCCGAGTTACGCCGGTGGGTCATGTCACGTGACAAGAGTGATAGAGTAACTGGACGCGGGAAGGTTTTGGAACGCCAAGGTACAAAATATTTACCCTAGAGTGAGATCAAATAAATTTTGGAACGTGGCCGTGCTTACCGTAATCTGGCCAATCTGATCTGGCGCACCTATGCGCGCAGCCATCTTAAAGTCAAGTGATCACAGTCGGCTTTGTTACATCACGGCGCGGTGGTGGCCCGTCGGGCGCACTTCCGGTCTGGGGCTGTGGGCGGAAGCCGCCATGCGGGACGTGCAGTCCTGTGTTGTGTTGAAAGAAACCGGACAAAAACCTGCCTTCTCGTGAAAACGCCGCGAATGGGGCTGTACCAAAAGAGTCGCAAAAAGTTTAAAGGTCACTCTTCATGTGTTTTCTGCCTGCTCGGTTCGTCCGAGAGCGTTGATAGGTGCCGTGAAAAATAAGAACCAGACGCCGTCGGACCATGGTTGCTTGTGCGGGAAGCACTTTGGGTTGAATTCTCAGATACTTGTGGTCGTCAGGTTTATTTGTTTGGTTCCAACATGAACGCGGGAAAACCGCCAAGTTGTACGGACCACCTGCGGACTACGTTCAGTGCGTTTTCAAGTTTAAACGGCTGCCTGATCGTTCGAACTGTCGTCTGCTCTTTCAAACGTTTCTGCTTGTTATCGTCTGCTCGTTCAAACGACAGCGGCCCATAGACAAAACGTTGAGCCGGCAATTACGATGAGAAGTGCAGGCCTCAAAAGACTTTTAAGTTAGAAGGTGGGTTGGGGTAAGTAGGCTCGATGTAAACAGTAGATACAAGGAGATGTTGATCATCGTTACCAGTGGTCCTTACCGACTTGTTATGCCCCATTCACTTGGTCCGATTCTTCTGCTTGCGATCTTCAGTAGCGACGTCGATCATCTCAGCAACGGTCCACGCTTTTGCAGCCCAAGCGACGTCGCGACTGAAAATAGCGAGCAGAATCTCGTCATGCGAATCGGGCTTAAGCGCCCATTCTGCGGCGTCCACGCGGAATGAATCGCCGCATGTCACATCATTCACGCGAAGGTTTGCGGTGTAACCGGCCTCGTTAATTTCGCTGAGGCGAATAAAGGAATCAGATATTTGCAGACAGACGTGGAATCAACAGTTACAACGCGAAAAAGAGAAAAACATTACGCACCGGAGATTTTTATTTTCTCGGCATGAAAGGTAAGGATGGTCATTAGCATGGCGGGCAATGAAGTCACGTGCAAGCCGTGAATACCATACCGCGTTTCCAAAATGGTCACCACTGATACCCTAGTTACACCATAGTTATTTGGGAACAGTTAAAGGAACCGTAAAATTAATTCTTGGCTGGAATAAATGATTATAAATTCAGATTTTACTAATCGTTTATCGCTCTGTGGTTTAAGAGAAAACTAGTACACGAGGGCAGAGAGCCAAAAGTCTGCTTTTCGGTACGAAATTTTGAAAATAGTTCCACGAAGAACCGTGTCACGCAGTAAGAAAATGTAATAAAAAATAAAATATTAACTCCGTCTCAAAAAAAAAAATTGCTTATAATGAAATGAAATGCTAAATTCAGACCGGTGACAAGCGATAAGGTTCACGCCCAGTGTGACGTCAAAAGAGAGGCGACGTAAGGCAGAGGTTACAATAAAAACAAATGTAATTGGGCGATAAAAAGCCGTTTACAACTCCCTGTAAAGCCGAATTAGAGCGCAGCTCTTGAGGAGGAGGGGAAGGCATGGGGGGGGGGGTGGGGTCAAGTGACCTCGGGGGGTCACGTGACCTTGGGGGGGGTCACGTGGCCTGGAGGTCACGTGACCTCAAGGTGGGGAGAAAATTTTCCGCTAGATTTAGCGGGGAAAATTTCCGCTAGATTTAGCGGGAAAATTTTCCGCTAAATTTAGCGGGGAAAATTTTCCGCTAAATTTAGCGGAGAAAATTTTCCGCTGAATTTAGCGGGACAATTTTTCCGGTAGATTTAGCGGGAAAATATTTCCGCTAAATTTAGCGGGGAAATTTACCCATCATGCACCGCGCGGTTACGCCGACGCCGACGGCGACGCCGACGCCGCTCAAGCCGGAAACGGGCGCCCAAGAGCTGCGCTCTAAAAGAAAGCCGCGCACGGCGACATTACCAAAATACGAACAAGACGCTACAAGCGCCCTCCAAAAAGCACACTGACGAACTTTCGGCCAGCGTGGCCACGAAGAAACAAACCGAACTCAACCCCAAAACAAAGAGAAACAAAACGCCACTCGCGGCACAAATTCCGCCAAAAACAAACAATCGCCAACGCAAATAAAAAAAAAAGGTTTTGGAAAACAAGTTTGAACAGGAGGACCCGAAGTCCAGGGGAACGTTCAGAGGCTCACCGATGCTAAACTGACGTCGGTTCCTGAAGATCATCGTCGTCTCGGTGCTTGGCGGGACGACACAGCACCGCACTCCCGAAATGGGAAAAACACACCGCCCGCAGGCCACAGCACGCCACCGAAGGCAAAGCACACCCGAAGGCAAAGCACGGCCGCAGGCAAACAGACGCCCTCAGGCAAACACCCGCCCGGAGGCAAAACACGTCAAAACGCAAAACTAGGAACTCGGTCCTCAACTAGACTCATGACGGGAACAGAGGGTGGACGAGCGGAGCGCCGGCCAGACGGCCACTCACACGGCAACCATTCCGCCAAAACCACCCTTTTTGTAAGCCAACCTTGCAGGTAGGCAGGGTCGAAAAACATCGTCTTACGATGACATTTTCAAGACATCTCGAAAGAGCCACCTTAGCCTTCGAACAAAGATAAAACCAAACGTGAGGGTCACACGAACAACGAGTGAGAACCACGACCATACAGGATTCAAATAGTGCCAAAAAACCCCAAACTTCATAATTGCCCCCACCCCTTTTTAAGGCCGACGTGCAACCTCGGTTTTCTGCAGGGAAGATAATCCTGCCGACTCTCCCCTCTCCTCCTAAGCTGCGAGGGGAGTCAAGATGGGGCAAGGTAAAAAGTGTAGAGGATATAGGTGGAGGCGGGCAAAAGTGGAAAGCGCGAAGTGTACGTCGGCCTTTAAGTGTTGACGTATCAACACGTCTACGAGGACAAACCGGAAAGCTCCACATCGGCGAAGAGCTCCGGTGACCCCGAGTGTAACGCTAAACCAACAAGAGCAGTCACCGAATCCCCAAACAAAACTAGCACCGTAAGGGTAACGAGAGAAATAAACCGCTTAAAACGGGTTCGGCTTATCCTACTTCGCTTCATCGAACGAGACACGAACGCAGGTTTGCCTCCCAAACCACACAAAAAATAGAGGCAAACAAAATCTGCTGAAATTTGGTATAGCGATGTGCGCGGCCAAAAGCGTCCAGCTGCGGTCAGCTTTCCACGATTGGCCAAACCGTGGGCATATGAGACACTGCTCAGATTGTCAGACTGTTGACGATGGTGTTAGTTTCGGATTGGCGATGGCTCCTAGCTTCTACTGTGCTTTTAAACACACCATCGAACTCGTCGTTGCACCCGATGGTAAGTAGCCAGGATAACAACTGGTGACGTCACGGCGAGGCAAATCCCAGTCGTGACGTCACGGAGGGAAACCACAAGAGGGCGCCACCGAAACTGCTTCCTACATCAAAAATCTTCACGCGTAAAAATTAGAAACAAAAAACAACAAAAAACAAAGGCACGAGCTCAGGCCTACCAAACACAGGAATGAGCACTCGACCAGGATAAAGGTACCTTTAACATAGGTCATTTGCTATCAGCGCGAATCAGCCCGCGCTCTTCGGCCGCGAGCAAACACCACTTTCTGAGGATCGTGAATATACCTATTGCTGTCTTACCTGGTCTTACCTAAGCATCAAGGAGAATGCAGGGATTGGTGTTCCACGCGCCGCACGTATGCCCTGCAGCAGTAGTAACTTTTCCAAAGCAAAAACCTAAAACAAATGGCATCTTGCACGCGCGTTCGTCAATGCTTTCTTTGGTTATTTACTTCGAATCTTTTATACAGGAAAGGCGTGCGCGTGTGCGCGTGGAACACCAATCCTGCATTCTCGCTTGATGCTTGGGTAAGACAGCAAATCGGTCTATTGATTCGCCGCGGAGAATAAAGGTCCCTTAGCTAAAGGTATCTTTATGATCGCGGGAATAGGGTATTAAAAAGTATATACTAAGTATATAGCGGAAGAAAAAAGAAAGAAAAAAAAACGTTTACCAGAGCTACGCCAAAAGAGCACAAGTGGGTATACCCCTACCTCAAAACAAGATAGATTCCTGGATACGTACTTGCTCCAAGCCTTACACCAACCGATACATCACGTGTTCTCGCAAGAGAAAAAAAATTCAAACGAATAATAATAATAATAATATGAAGAATAATCAATCAATCGATTTTATTGGGTGTCCACGAACAAGCATTCGGTCTTGATAATAATAATAATATTACTTTATTAGAATAACAAATTACAAAGACAATAGTGCTGGCCTACAAAAGCAGCGTCCTGCTTGTGCGTAGGGCCAGGCAACCAGCAAAAATGACTGTACAAATGAGCTCGATGTAAACAAGTAAATGCAACGAACGGATGTTCAATGCAAACGGACAAACAGAACGAATATAGGCTTGATATAAAAAAGAAAAGAAAAAACAACGAATATAAACACACCACAAAATTCCATGTAAAAAAAATTATACTACCAGAAAAAAAATCAGGAAAATATGTATCAAAGCAGAAACTAAGACACATAGCACACTAGGCCAAAATCAATCAGTCAAGAACCAAGATACAAAAACCATAAAATTCGCAATAAATTCCTTTCACAATTTTAAGGAACATAGAAGTGGCACCATTTCTTTACTTCTTTTTTCAGCATTCTTAAGGAGCTTATAGGTACATTAAAACCTTCGGTAGTTTATTGAATAAGGAAGGTTTATTATAATTCCTACATATTTTTCCGTATTGCGTATACACTTTAAGGATCTCAAACCTCTTTGTGCTCCGTAAGTCTTTTTCCTTGCGAACCTCAAGTTTAAAAGAAGAACCATAATAATAATTTATAAGCAAAACATATATATTAAAGTTTTAAACAATTCTGGAGTTTCTTTCTTTTTTTTTTAGTTCTAACGTTTCGTAAGATTTTTCATATGCAGTTTTAAAAGTATGTCCCTTCATTTTGTTTTGTATCGCGAACAGTGTCCATATAAAGTAATTCCCATATATTAGAGTAGCTTCTGCTAAAGATCTGAACACTAGTAGTCTTCATACTACATACTTCTTATCTTAAATAAATAAGCTGAAACGGCGCGCAGTCTTTTAGTTACACATTCACTATGTTGATTCTATGACAAATGTCCGTCAACATAGAAATCTAAATATTTTACAGATTTATCATAAGGCAAAGGTCTACAATGACAATTCTTACACTGAGACAAATGAAGTAATATTGTAGGTGTCAATAAAATTTGTTTGTAAGCACTTCGGAAGCACACAAGCTTTGTTGTAACAACATTCATTGAAATAACATTTGTATTAAACCATCCCATTCATGTGTTTATATCTCTTTGAAAGACAGAAATTGCATCATTATATGTTATCTTACGGTAAAATTAACAGGCTATCATCAGCATGAGCTCCTATGCTCTTAAACTGCAACTGCACAAATTCCTAGTAACATATATAGTTTGCGGCCAATATTAAATGACGCTCGCGCTTCTAAGTGCTTCGCTGTGCCACATCAGCATTCGCAGTTTAGCTGTACTACTTACATCATTCATTATACTCATACGTCTTAGGCAGCACTATCCTTAAAATTGTCCTGAAAACAATCATAAAACGGGCCTCTAAAACCTAATCTGTCAAGCTCATATAGCATTAGAGAATGATCGATAGTATCGAAAGCCTTCGGTAGATCTATAAACAGTGTTAGCGCAATTTTATTGTTGTCCAGTGTTTCGTTAACGCAACCTGCAAAATCTTCTAATAGTGTAATAGTACTTCTTTGCTGTAGGAAACCATATTGGGTATTACTTTAAAAAAATGTATCGCAGAAGCTAGTCATCGCAATTTGTACCCATTTCTTTTTTTCTAATATGTGAGTTAATACAGGTAGAATATCAATTGGGCTGTATCTCTCTAACATCCTGGTGTTTTTGCATTTTTATATATATCATGTATAATCGAGACATTTAGGCTCTTGGGAATAGTTCCAGTATAGAGGATGTCATTAATAATTTTTTGTAAGATCTGCTTCAGTCTATCAAAATTATGCCTAATATATCGGACTCTAATGTTGTCAAACCCTGATGGCTTAGTTTATTTGTTTATTTATTGTACATACCCTCAAGCGCTGAAGCATTGTAAAACAAAAATGGTAAAGCAAAAAAAAAAAAAGATGCGGCGAGAATTACAAACATCAAAAATACATTCTGATTGGCAAAAGCTGCAAGCAACATCTACTGCGAATAAAATAAACAAAAGCAAATGACTCATGTTAGCTCATCAAACAGAAATGTAAACAGAGATTGGCGAAAAAGAAAATAAGCGGGTAGCGATATTTTCTGGAAGGGGTTTTAGTCGTTTGGTGTGTGCGGGATGAATGAATGAAAAAATGTGTTCGTTTGACAACGTATTAATCCAACTTTATTCTGATGGTCCACACAGGAAGCGTAATAATAGGCAATGTAAAGAAATGGTCTCGCAGCGACTGATGATGATACACTTTATAAAACAAGCAAAGTCGAAAAAACTTTCTACGCAATGACAAAGAGGGTAGCAACAAACTGGACTTCATTGATGATACGCTGGCTGTTCAATTATGATTAGACAGAATGAAACGAACGGCGTTATTTTAAACTAGTTCGAGAGATTTATGTAGTACGGCGTGGTTGGAATTTCAAATGGAGGCTGCGTATTCTAATTCGGACCGTACAAGAGTTGTTATAAAGAAGAGGTTTTAAGTTAACTGGGGCCGTTTTGAAGTTTCGTCGTAGGTATCCTAATATGTGGTTGGAGTTGGCGATTATTATATAGATATGAGGTTTCCAGGTTAAAATCTATTATATGGTAACACCTAGATAACGGTATGAGTGACATAGAATTAATAATTTCGCAAAAGGTCCTCCTCTGTTATATAAGGCAAATACGCTGAATTAAAGTACATACTTTTGGAGTAACATGAAAGTGACAAACTGGTGGAATTTTTTTTATTGAACGCGTTAGCGTTAAAGAGTTTATGTCGCAGAAAAGCCGGTGTTGGTGGCGTGACGGTAAAATCCTGATTGGTCGATAGGGTCATGACGTCACAGCCACATCACCTCGCGTAGGAATTGCAGACAACCCACAGCGGTCACGTGATACGTTACACGTGGAATGAAAGTGGTTAAAACATGACATGTAGTGCGAATTAAAGGTGGCCGCATGTCTCAATTGATTTCACTTTATAAAGCAATTCATTTGTTTAAAGAAAAAAATTAAAGTATTTTAGGTGATATTTGAACCCACAACCCTTCGGTTGCGAGCCATGACAAGCTACTGACTAGAACGCAAATGAGAAGGCTATGCGAACGGGGCGCGATAACGCTATCGCTAAGAGTCCCCCGAGGTTTTTATTGGGTCGATAAAACATGTATTAAAAGACTCTGCTAATGCCGCATAAGAACTTGCTCCATGGGAATGTTACTGAATTGTGTTATCCACGCTATTTCTAGTCTCTTTCGAAATTGTTCTTGATTGAATGAGCCTATTTTAAATAATGTTTTCTTTTTAAGCGTATTTTTGCTGTCACATTGTTAGGAATTTCACGAAAAACAAATTTTTAGCTGGGTGTTTTCTGGATTTTTCTTACATCTATTCAAACGATTGTCCTTATAATTACACAATACTAAAATTTTCTCGTTTATCCAAATACGGATTCACAGGCCTCCATTTCGTCAACTTTACTCTTCAGGCACTATTGGAATAAATGTTCTGAAAGGTTTCCACAAGTTTATCATAAGCTGTATTTTGATCGTATTGTAACAGAGAACTCCAGTTAAACGTATGAATTAAGTTATCAATTTTTGTGTTGTTCAGTATCCTTTATCTTATTTCTTTATCTGTTTTTTTTTCTTCAGCAACTTCTCCAAGTGTTAAAAGTACAGTAATGTAAGGGTCAGCTACCTTTTTAATAACCGCACCGGATAATATTTTTAAATTACTGCTTCTCTTGACTATATGATTCATACATAATTTTCAAAATGTATTGCTATAGCATTCCTCCCGCGTATAGTTATTAATTTCATTTGCTAGGCCAAAAGGCGATATTGTGTCAACATAGTGTGATACTCCTTGCTTTGCGTAATTTAAAATATAAATATTAATATCTCCAGCAAGAACTATGCCTAATTTGTTATTGAACTCGCGAACCAATTGCCTCAATTCATCACAGAATATGTTTATATTCGAAGTAGGTGGTATGTAAATCGCGCACACCACGTACGAAACATTTATTTTATTAACGGTCGTAACGCACACTTCTGCGTGTTGGAATGACACATCCATTTTTCCCGACAAGCAATGGTAATTTATATGCGTCGTAATACCGCCACCTTTCCTGCCTTTTTCGGCGTAAGCAATAAAAATGAAAGCATCGTAAGGAAAACATAGAGCAAGCCGCCTCACTCGAACTAAGCACATCTATACTCCGTTTCACCTTATGTTGTACCGCAGCGAAGGCTAGAAGCGCGAGCTCATAGTGTTGGCAGCTGCCCTTGTTGCACGAGAGCTTGTGCCGCCGAGATGTGCCCTAGAGCAAGGAGCTCGCGGTTGTAGCCTTTCTTGCGGTACAACACAAGGTGAAACGCACTATAGAAATGGGAGTCGCTCGTTTAATAATAGCAGTAACTGGTCCCAATGCTTATGAATACTTCAATCGTTCATGTGAATTAAAATTAACTTAGTGTCAAGGTTACCTTCTACCTTGAATGTATACGTCCCATGTTCCATGTTCACGTGATTCCATGTCCACGTGATTTTAATTAGATCTCGTTCATTCCTGATTTGAATTGATGCCCGAAGGAAATGGAAAAGAAAATATTTGTGAGACAAAAAGAGAAAGCCCCTTTTTGTCTCACGAGTATTTTTTTTCCCATTTTTGATTTAAGTAAATTTGTATCCCTTCTCTTTAGCAGAAGTCTTGCTCGACCACAGCAAACTCTTCCATGCCTTAGTCAAACTTTTATTTATATAAATGTTCTTGTTTCTAAGAGTAGCTTTTTCTTGCCCATAGGTCCCTCGTGCACCTCTAAGTGAACCTCACTAACATTGGTGCTGCTCTTGCTTCTTTAGTGTTAAGCCTACGGGCAGCTTCTATGTCAGTCTCAGTCAGTTGTGGCAGATCAGGATTTGTTGCCACTTTGTTAATAACTTCCATTATGTTTTCATTCGGATGTTGATTAAAACCGTGGATTTCAATGTTCCGATGCCTCCAGTAAAGCTCTGCATCGTCAGCTGCCTTGCTCAGTTCCGAGATTTCTTTGCCTCTTTCCAGATGTTTCCCTCGAGTTGGCTGATTTTTTGGGGAGGATTTAACTCATTTCTTATCTTGACTATCCAAGCGAACAATGGGTTCATCATGTCTTACTGATTGTTCATTTAAGGATGCCTCAATACCTTCTATTGTTTTACCCTGATTTTCTGGTGTTAGCACCACTGCACCTCCCCTTGTGGTTTAAAGAAGCACACTCGAGATGAGGAACGCACTGACACTCCAAGCGCGCTTAGAAGAAAAAAAAAAAGACCTTATTTGCTTTTCCCCGAACGGTGGAGAAAAACAAAAAGAAAATAAGCGCCTCGAAGAGGAAAAACTCAACCACCTCACCTAGCTCACCGTGCTACCCAGCTTGGCCCTGCCTTCAGAGTCGCTCCTGGGCCAGTACGGAACGCAGCGTGGTCGTCCGCTTCCATGGCCCTCCTCGGGACCGCAGCCTCTTCCGATCTTGCTTGTGACCTCGGTGCTCAGATGAGGACTGCTCTCCTCTCTCTCTCTCTCTCTTCGCCCGAGGCGCCTGTTCGGTGTCCCCTGCGCCTGTCCCTGCAGAACCCGATGCCTGGACTCCTCGTCTCGGAGCCACTCTCAGACATCCTCTTCTGGGCCATCGCCCTGCGGTGCCCTGCCCACTTGACCCTCGGCGACAGGGCTGCAGACCCTGCCTGAAGGCGTCACTGGCCCTCAGGGATGAGGATTTTAACCCGGGCTCCTGCGGCCGGCTCAGCCGTCAGCACCGAACCGGTGATCGACAATCTCCTCCACGTTGGGGGTCTCCTCTGCTCGGTGGAGTAGACCATGGGCCCGACTCGCTGTCGCCATGGTCGACATCGTATTGTTGGCTCTCATGACCCGCAGACGTGGACGGTACTCACTACAAGCAATCAAATTACTGGTAATCGATCACTTTTCTGGGAGTACTTTCCTAATCATTTGAATACGTTTATGAGGAAGTAATCGCGACAGTATTTTGATTACTTTCGGAAGCACTAAAATTACTCGTAGCCGTCACTATTCTTCTTTTCCCTTTCATAACGGCTCCCTTTGTTTGTACAAGTTTCCTACCTTAGATTCCTCGAAACCAAGTCTCCGATAGCAGGATGGTCTACCAAAATTGGCGAATTAAGAAGATGTGTAGTTTGGAATTCGGTGATTCTAATTCGATCATTGACGGTGTACGAAATACCCGTTTTCAGACCGGCAGAAATATCTGTCGTTTTGAAAATCTGAAGTAGTTGGAAAAGTATATAGTGGTCACTTTCTCAAGTAACGGCCAATTACTTTTATTCTTAAGTAATCAAATTAAATACTTTAAAACGAAAGTAATTGTAATTTTAATCAATGACTTCTTTCGAGTGACGTGCACAAGACTGCTCGTGAGTATATATATATATATATATATATATATATATATATATATATATATATATATATATATATATATATATATATATATATATATATATATATATATATATATATATATATATATATATATATATATATATAGACGATATGCAATTAGCAGAATCTCAATCTAAAATAAGTTATTCCTGGCCTTCGCCCTTTTCGGATTGCTATTTAGTATTACAAAATTCAGAATAGCTATTGTGAAATCGGCATACTAAAATCATGCCGAAACCAACATTTAAATATACTATCCGCGCTTTTCAGTGCCATGACATCAGTGGAAGAAAGGCTTGCAGGTCAGCGGGCAGTCTAAAAAAATGGACTATACGCGGAGCATTTGTTTCGTGCTGCTGCGCGAATGCTGGAGCGAGCTTCCAAGGCATTCGTTTGAGACCATATGAAACTGCTTGTAATAAGTTGGGAACAGATTCTACACTCCAAAGATGTCGCTGGCGTCACTTTTTCATTGTTGCCAGTAGAGACTTTCACTTTAAAAAAAATGTTAGGGCAAAAATTGTAAATTCAATAACTTCGTGAAAAAAATTATTCTGGCCTAATACTGGGGTTACTATTTCAGCGATGTTTGTTTGTATGTTTAGCGAACTTTGAGACAAATCGCGGACTATGAAGAAAACGCTGAAGAATTCCTATAAGTGTGCCTGTGGTATTAGTCGCCACGAGTTGTTAATGAGCGTAAACGATGAGAAAACACGCTTTTTGCAAGACAGTGACCTTGGTTGGAGATCAATTATGAGATCCGAAAACAAGTCTCCCGCCGGCGCGTGCACTACAACAGATGCCTAATGACTCCAAAAAGATTGATCATGCTTACATGCCCATCGATAAAGTAATTTACCTATAGAAAGAAAGAAGAAAAAAAGAAAGCACGCAGTACGCTCATACAACCTTCGATATGGAAAACAGAATACGACAAGATTCATCGTCACTTAGTCGTTGAAGCGAAAGAGATGGGGAAAAAAAGGAAAAGGTAGAACGAAATGCAAGAAGTATGACCTGTGAGGAGCTTTGTACCGCCGCGTTCAAACGTGTGTAGCTTACAAGGAGATCGTGTCTAAAGACACCAGGACGTGATAAGAATGCTCAGTAAAAACGGCTGAGAGAAAAAAAAAAGCGTCGTCGCGTGTCGGATATTTGCGCGCGCTTGGGCAAGACGTGTCGCTGAGCAAACCCCTGGACCGGTTCCTCCGGTCTTCTGCAGTTACGGAGTTCGTTTCGGACTTGACAAATTCAGGCACGTCATTGTCGCCCTTGCACTACACCCCTTTGAAACCTTATGTAATAGTATTGTAGTTTTATTTTATTATTGTACGTGCAGGGACACCGGACCTAGTCGCCAGCTTCCAATTGGAAGCTTTTTGTCCGGTGTCCCCGGCACAAATGTGTTCTAATAAAGTTCATTGAAGTTGAGAATGGACCGCATATGAGGCTACGAGCCATGGAAGCCAATCCAATGGCGAGTAGGTGTCACGTGTCCTTCGGGGAGGGGGGCGTAGCGACGCGAGGGGTGCGTATGTTCACACACGGAGCGCTCCGATTGGCTGGGATGACTCGTAGGGCCCGCTGCGGTCAGGCCTAAGGTGAAATGGAATTATAGACAGGATTGCGTGGTTTCAGTTTACTTCTCGCGAAATTCAAAAAATGTTTTTTAAAGTTTTTTTTTTTTTCTGAGAATTTGGGGTTTGTTTTTTGCTGAATATTTGGGGTTTATCGGAGATTATATTTTGTTAGACTTCAAATTCTCGGAAATTCAGAGGTTATTTCACTATGTTCCCATGTTTTTGTTTTTTTTGTTCTTATTTAAAAACTATATAAACGAAGACCGGGTGACATGACTCATTGTCCTGAAGGAACCTCGACGAGCTAGTAGGCGAACCCCTTTTGTCAGCATAGTTCGAGGTTTCAAAGGAATCTGAAGTTGCATTTCCTCGGGACCGCCGACCTTGTCCTCTAACGAGGTTTGTTTGTAAAACAGTCTTTTCTTTTGTGCGTGTGCGTGTGTGTGTGTGTGTGTGTGTGTGTGTGTGTGTGTGTGTGTGTGTGTGTGTGTGTGTGTGTGTGTGTGTGTGTGTGTGTGTGTGTGTGTGTGTGTGTGTGTGTGTGTGTGTGTGTGTGTGTGTGTGTGTGTGTGTGTGTGTGTGTGTGTGTGTGTGTGTGTGTGTGTGTTGACCTTCAAATTTGGAGTTTCCGGATACATCCGGTTTGACGAAAAATCTACCAGCGAATGTTTTTCCGCATATTTTTCTGATTGATGCGAAAACACGGAACACTATAGCTATAGTCCAACCTGGCCGTCCGCCACATGTCCTCATTGTAACAAAATTCCATCCCCTAATGAACTGACCACTGTCCTGCTTTTTTGTTTGTTTCTTTTTTTTTCGTCTTGTATTTCTTTAATACAAGTTGTCTATAAACCGATTGAGGGTAGAAACTTGAGAGGTCGTTTCATTTGTGTCTTCGAGTTACGGAGTGCCGTACAATGGCACCCTATGCCTTTTTTTTCACCTACGACGAGTCATCTCGCTGTGTTGCTGAGCGTCCAAAGCAGTGAAGCTGGTTGCGAGATTGTCAAAAGTGTGCTAGTATTATCGTCTCTTTTAGATCTTTACCGAACCCGTCTTATACCCCTATTCACACGTTCATAAATATCCCTTTAACTAAAAGACCATTATGGTTTGTGTGCACCATGGCAATCAGTTCGTGAGCTCGCGCGTGGAGGGTCACGGACTGATTACAAACATAAGAGCCTCGTTAAGATATGTATATCACAATTTAAAAAAAAATTCCTCAAAAACATTTTTGTGTACAATATTTAGGTCGCGAGAAGACTCATTTTGAGTCCCGCAATGCGCTTCCATATTTGTTGCTTCTATTTCGGGACGTCGCGCCAAAATATTCACCGGACGCCATATTTGAGGGCGCTGTTTAGAGCGCATGCTCAGAGGCGAGCTCACATTAATTAGGTTGCTAAGACCTACAATCTTGATCGGTGTGCAATGCACGTTGAAAAAGATTTGTGGAAGCTCGCCCTCAGTACGCGCTGAGCAATCGCGCATACAGCTATGGCCGCCTACAGAAGCGCGTTCTGGAATGGCTTCTCACTTAAAAGCAGTTTCGCGACGTAAATATTGATTTTTTTTTCAATGTAAATTTTATCACAAACGTCTGCAATGCAAGACCTATTTTTTTACTTCAGTGTTTTTTGTTTTTTTTTTTTTTTTTAGGAGTGATTGCGAAACATGTGCTTATATTTCGGGTCGACGTGGTGAAATATCAGAATTGCTTACTCCTGACTCCATATGTGTCTCGCCGCCACGTACGTATGCCGCTAAAAATGATTTTTTTTTCTATTCAAAAGTTTATTTTAGAGCTCGTGTGTCCTATTCAAGCACTTCACAGAAAAATTCATCCGTGAGTTTAGTTTTCCCCTTAAAATAGTCTTCGACTGTTCAATAGTTCTCGATTATTTTTTTTTTTTGACTCGACGACACGGTTTTTGTTTAAACTCTAACCGATCTCCGGAATTCACAGGCTTGTCGAATGTTGTTACTTAGATCCAATCATAAAACCACCTCTCCTCGACTCTTGGTGGATCTTTGAAATAACACTTGATTGTGAGATATAATATCACACTCATCTTCGCCGACTCGTATCTTTGCCAGCACTTCCAGACCGTTCGATTTTGTATCGACGTAGAGATAGAGCTGGAGTGGCTATAGGTAGCTTCTTTTCCAAAGTGCTCGATTTTTACTCAACGCAAGACCGGCGGAACATCGATTCGCTTCCTCGTTTGCGTCGATCGAGCGCGGAGCACGGAGCTGACACGAGCAGGGGTTTCCCCAGGAATTGAAATAAGGGGGGGGGGGGGGGGGACATTGTGAATAGAGGAGTCTTTACGGGTGGATACCTTCAGAAAACAAGGGGGGGGAGGTTGAACCCCCCCCCAACTGGACACGACACGAGCAGGGGTTTCCGCAGGAATTGAAATAAGGGGGGGGGGCATTGTGAATAGAGAGTCTTTGCGAATTAAGGGGGTACCTTCAGAAAACAAAGGGGGGGGAGGTTGTACCCCCCCCCCCACTGGACACGAGTGCCCTGGCAGCGATCGGTTACGTCAGCCGAGCGCTGCCTCAGAAACAAACGAATCATTTATGATAATTTATGTTGTTGTTTTCCCCAGGGTTTAGTTCTCATCTCAGCCGCTACGGGCGCTACCTACGCTTTGGTATCTTTACGCTCATGCTATCTCTTCAGTGTAACGACGCTCCTATAGAACGCGTTTTTTTTTTTTTATAAGAACGAAGGAACGGCTCCCTCACCTTATGCATTGATGGAACGGAAGCTCGATGGTTTCCTTCCACCAATACAAAACGTGCTGATGAAGCGGCCAAACGTGCTGATGAGTGTTGTCGTCAATCCTTACTCTGTCCCTCTTAGGTCTTTTTGTTCGTTTTTGTTTGCGCTTTAGCACGTAATCAACCAACTAGCCATAAGCAACTTCTTTTATGCGCCTGTCATCGTCCTCCTAATGTTATGGCAAACTTTTTCTGATTTGCACGGTACTTTGAACGCAATTTTCAGTAAGACTTGCGGCTTTGCATCCATTTCTTTTAAGTGATTTCAGCTTTCCAGGAATCAACTGCATGGTCCGGTGCACATCCTATCATATCGTCCAATTCTTCCGTCTGTTCCGAGTTTTTAAAGCTTTTTTTTCTGACTTTTCTTTATCGCAGCTTGTCGCAAAAACCAACTCGAATTACGGTAACTTCTGAGGATGTTCTAGACCTTGTTCTTTCTAGCACGCCTGATCTCATATCTTTTTTCACCAATCTTCCTGGTACCAGTGATCACTGTTTGCTTCACTTAAACGTCGGTGCTTCCGTATATCTTTCTAACAAGAGCCAAAGGGGTTTTCCTTGATTCTGGTAAAGCTAACTTCGACGCTATAAACGGCGAGCTATCAGTCTTTCTCGATCTTAGTCTCTCTGGCTTTTCTGAGCGCACGGTAGAGGTTGATTGGACGACGTTCAAATATAAAGTTAACTCACTTAACACTTCCTTTATTCCAAGGAGATCTATTATGTCTAAATCTACATCTCCATGGTTTAACGCAGCTTTAAAAAAAAACTTTCGAATAAAATGAAACGCCTTTTTTTTTCGCGTTGCAAAGCCTACCGATAATGCCAAGCGCTGGAGAACGTACCGAAATTCTGTCGCTTCTTTTAAAAAGGCAATACAAAACGCTAAACAAAGGTTTTTTAACAAGATCTCCGATCTCCCTCAACAAGTGTTAAAAAGGTTTTGGAGTGTCATGCATGCTAGCAAAAAGAAAATTATTTCGCGTTTTGACTTAGATGGAGTCTATTGTCTCCATTCGTGACTGTGCAAGAATACTAAACGATGTGTTTCTAAGCCTTTTTATGATAATGTTGACTCTTATGGTGCTTTTTTTTTTTACCCAAATCATTGTTTTCTTTCTATAAACCCAGTTGTGATTGATTTTGATGGAATCGTTCAACTCATTGACAAACTTAAAGTTCCTTTATCTTGCGGTGTTGATAGCACTAATATGAAATTTCTTAAAAATACACAAATGTATAGTGCAATTTTTTTCTTTCCCAAGATTTTTTTAGCAGCCACTTCTTACTGGCGTAGTTTCAGAAGACTGGAAAATTGGCAATGTGGTTTCACTACACGCCGGCAAGAAACAGTCTCTCAACAATTATAGACACGTTTCCTTGATTAGCATTCTCTGCAAACTTCTAGTGCATAACATTTATTCCCACCTGGTAACATATCTTGACTCCAACTCCTTCTTTTCATCTTCACAACGTGGCTTACGTAAATTTCTCTCGTGTGAAACGCAACTTTTAGTCTTCACTTACGATTTGTTTTCAGTCCTTTGACCACGGATCCCAGGTTCACCGTATCTTTCTCGGCTTTTGCAAGGGACTTCGATGAAGTTTCCCACAACCTGCTGCTCCTGAAACTAAGTAAACTCAACCTTTACCCCAATCTACCAACGTGGATTAAGTGTTTTCTAACAAACCGCTCTCAGTTCGTAAATGTAAACTATTCTAATTCCCCTACGAGTCCTGTTCCCTGGGGTCCCTCAAGGTTTCGTCTTGGGACTTCTCTTCTACTGTTCCTCATTTATATTAACGACTTACCGCCGTGTGTTTAATCGAGCCTTAGTTTATTTGCGGATGATTGTGTGCTTTATACTGAAATTACTTAACGATTCTGACGCCCTGCTTCTTAAGAACGACTTGAATGCTTTATCTGTTTGGTGACAGCAATGGCACATGACCCTTAACACCACCAAATGCAAAACAATGTGAGCTTCACGTCGTAACACATCTCCTTCCACTTACTACCACAGTACCATTCCGCTGGCTTCTGCGACTTCCTATAAATATCTCGGTGTGCCCATTACTTCCGACCGCTCCAAATTAGACTATGCTGCTGCGATCTGGAATGCTGGTCAGACCACACTCACAGCTAACCTGGAGTCACTTCACAATCGCAGCTCTCGTTTTATACTTGCCAACCATCATCGTACAGCTGCAGTGTTTCATCT
The DNA here is from genome assembly GCA_037355805.1 of Ixodes ricinus. NCBI lineage: Eukaryota > Metazoa > Arthropoda > Arachnida > Ixodida > Ixodidae > Ixodes > Ixodes ricinus. Next base: position 60,187 of record JAZHYW010024072.1, read on the forward strand.
ATAAAAGCTAACCTTTCTTTACCTCTTCTTTCATTACGCCGTAGATGCTCCCGTCTATGCCTCTTTCTACAAAATACATAATAATAATCCTATCCTAAAAAAATAATAACACTCTTTTTGACCCATCTTAGATTTCTTCATGCGGCGACCATCGGTTCAGAGTTGGCATTCCTCATTGTCAGACCTCGGCCTATAGAACGATTCTTTCATACCTACAACATCGTTAGAGTGGACCCACCTGCCTGCAGCTGTAATATCGATACCATCATTAGAGTTGTTCACAACTTATTTTAATAATCATTTTTGCGTAAGTGTCCCGTAACTATGTTTATTTTTATGTACGTATTTTTACTGTGTTTAGCTGCCCACTCCCCTCTAAAGACCTTTTGGACCCTGAGGGTACTGCAATGAATAAATATATAAACCGACTCACCATGTTGTTGACGAAGCTGTAATTTGTTGTTGATTTGTTTTGTCATGGAAAAAAATATTTGATTCAATTTGCTAACTTTTTTTTAAAAGGGTCCGTTTATGCTTAACCTTTCTGGCTTTCATGACTCTGAAAGCGGCGTTCTCGACCTGCAGTGGTCCAATTTGTTTTGTTGCGCATTTATTCTTTCTACCTAAGAGACGACTTAAGCAAACTCTTTTGTAAAAAATTTACAAATGGAGTGTCAAGATAATTATCCATTGAATTCTCTTGAGAAAATAATGATAATCAATTTTTGTTTAACGAATAGAACTCTTAACGAAAAGCCTTTCATTTTTTAAGAACAAAAAAAGTCAAGGTGTTTTGCTACACGTATGAAACATGAACATCATACGATAGCATTGCGGGAATTTGTGAACTTATTTCATCGCCATCTTCTCTTAAAATTAAGACGACGTATTATGACCATATGTTGGAATGTCCCAATAATATACAGATATCGCCACATGATTCCTAGTTCGGCCATGATACTCGTTTACAACTCTATTTTTTACGCTCAATATAACTATTGCTTTTTGGTATGGGGAAATACGACCTTAACTAATATCAATCAAATGCATATTCTTCAGAAGAGAGTGATTCGTATGATATGTCATACTAGCTATGACAGTCATACGAAACCACTGTTTAGAAAAAATTAATATTGTGCAAATTACCAGCCACTATATAGTTTCGAATTAGCCCTTGCCTATAAAAAGTCGTTTTGTACCAACATGATTAGAATGCAATTAAATGCAAAGATGCAAGCGAGCTGGACAATACTGATGAAAATAATCCCCTGGAGAAGGGGAACAAGAGGGACAAAGGACAAACACAAATCTCCAAACACAGCTAGGTGACTGGTGCGCTCCACCTGTAATGGAGAGGTCCCGGGTTCGATACCCGGACCAGGCGGATTTTTTCGGTCGTGCACCAGTCACCTAGCTGTGTTTGGAGATTTGTGTTTGTCCTTTGTCCCTCTTTGTACCAACAGTTTACTTTCATCGATCTCAAATCTTCAGTTCAAGGAAACGTTCTACCACACTCGTTCTGAAGATGCGTGGGCAGTACCGCACTCCAGGACCAATTACGGCGATCAAATGCTGAGATATACACTACCGCGCCTTTTAAATTGTTGCAGTGAATTGAATATAAATATTTTGAGTGGAACTCGAAAGGATGTACTTGCTGTTTTTGTTAGTGATTTCCTTAAATACGTTCCTGAATAGTTAAAGCATGAATCGATTGCACGATCTAGCTCACTTATTTTCTTTTTATTGGTGTAGAGACTGTGAATTTGTATGAATGTGTGTACGTGTACTTTTTTTCTCTGCTGCTGTAGGGGGCAGAGGCTCGTCAAGCAACACTGAGCTGCTCTTTCCCCGCCTCCCCTCTCCAAACGGAGAGAAATAAAGACTTTTGACTTGACTTTTTGACTTGACTTGTTACGTGAGGCTTACAATATGCAGCCACAAAAAAAGAAAGAGAAATATAAAGGAAATAACGCGTAGCATATTGGCCTGCTCTATAGCCTATAGGTCACCACCTTAAAATAGACCCATAAGGCACCTTCGACCGCGCAAGTTACGTCCAATCAGGACCCTCGCGCCACAAAAACTGCCCTTTAACGTGAACATGTGTTGCCCACATATTACGAACACCCCGGATATTACGAAACCCAGCACACCACGAAAATTAGCATATTACGAAAACCCGCATATAGCGAACGCTACTTGCTAAGTTAACTTGCAACGTTCCACACGTAGACGCCCTTACCACGGCAAGAAAAGAATTTGTGGGCCTTCCTGTCAAGTGTGGAGGACACACGCGTGACGCATCCCAGGTTGTGTGTGTGTGTCCTCGTGCACGCACGTTCACGGAAGCAGGTATACGCTAAATTTTCGAATAACGTATACAAGGATTGCGGCACTGTTTTCCGGGAAATTTCTTTCCAATTTTCCGCGAAGGCTCGTGTTTTGTTTTGTGTTTTTTTCTTTTTTTTTTTGGCGGGCGGTCGGTCAAAACAACTCGGCTGCTCTCACATCCCACGCGTGAAGCAATACTGCATAGAAGACAAGGCCTGCGCCTTTCCCCACCAGACGTCATCACTATATACGAAGCGCAAGTTCGTCTGCTTCTTGTTCAGGGGTTGCGATGATGTCAGAATGCCGAGCTCTTATTGGCCCACTCTACTTTCATTCAAGACCAATCAGAGCTCGGCATCGTTCTGACGTCACCTCCACTCCCGCGCAAGAAGCAGGAGGCTTGCTAGGAGGTTTTGCTTGAAGGCTACTTCGTTCTTGAGAGCGGGGCGCCGCCAGCAGGACGTTTTCGCAGGCGCCCTGTGTAACAGATGCAACGAGAGGATGCGAGAGAACTTATGACGTCATCCAGGTATAACCCAGATGCACGTGCCTGACTGCTGCTTAGCCTAAGTGTTTCGCGGAAGGGGTCGAAATTCGTCAAAATAACGGCGTGGTGGGGTTTCGGCGGTTTTCGTTTTTTGTTTCTTACTTTTTTGCTTGTTGTTATTTTCGCGTGACGTGTTTTCTGGCTGAGGTTGCGCTGAGTGCGCGGTGTAGCCTTTGCGCATATAAATCGGCCAAAAGTCGTGGCCGTGAACGATTAAGCGAACGGGACGAGGTGTTTCGCGAAAGCGGTCTTGGGCTTCCCGTTAAACTTGAAAGCAGCAGCTCCGTGAGGTCATGTACATGTTTATGAGCATTGGTGAAGGTTTTAGCTTTTATGGTTTGGCAGAAGAACGTGGGACATGAGTAATGTATTTCTTGGAAGAGGTTCGATGTCTGAGTGACTCGTAAATTAGCAAAATAAAAAATAAAAAAGCTCCGGCAAATTTTTTATAGTTGCTTATTCAACTCAAAATCCGTTTGACGCATCTGAACTATACTCAGTTTCATACTTACACGCCATTCTACCTTCAAGGGGTCATGAAACGATATCGGATTGGAATGTTCATGACTGCAGAGGCGAACTGGTTGTTGTCTGGCGTAAGTGCACTCACACAGACCGTTACTGATTCAGAAGCTTCTTGGTCACGGTGAAATTGCGACGATAAAATGGGACTATTTCTTTCAGTCTTGCCTTCGCAAAGCTTGAAGATGTAATAGTGGTACCGAAACCATCCGCCTGAGGACAGTCGAGCGCGGCTCATGCATTGGGCAAGAGAACTACGTGAGCACTACTTCAGCTTGTAACAATTCATGCCTCGACGGACACTCTGGTAGTGACTCGTGTCCAACCACTGCGGTGATGATAATAGACGAACTCTAACAATGCCTGGAGCGCAGCAGGCGTATAAACGTTCCCAGCTCGCGGCTGTAATTAACGTTGGCGGCATATGATAAGCACCAGACCAGGTGGCCGCTTCTTCTGGCTCCGAGTTGAGGGGATAAACAATGTTCATACTTTCCGAATATTCTTTTTTGCGACTGTTATTGTTTAGAAAGGAAACCAAAGGCAAGTGTATTCAGTTATTAACGTCAGGGGATGATTTTAAATAGTATTTAGCAAAAGTAGAAAAGTCGTTCATGGCTCGTTTAAGCTGAGACTGCAGCCTTTGCCCAGCACAGAGCTCGAGGTCGCTGCTTTGAAGCGTTATTCCGCAGAACGAACACTAGCGCTATAGAAATGCACGTCTCAAAGCCAGCAGTGCGGGATAGCTCGCACTTGTAGCTTTAGCCGCAGTCTCAGCTTAAGGTGAACAGAGTGTAGTATACACGATTGCGAGTGAGGCAACTGAAGCAGCCGCCATGTCTCTGCTCGTGCGAGCAAGCCTGCGCAATTGCATGGCTGCCAAAGCTACGTGTTTAATCTCGCAGACCATTTGCACGCGTTCTCGCACAAATGAAACCATAGACAAAGCCACGCGCTCGCGCCAGTAGCTTTGACAACGTTGTATATCAAGTATGAAACGGAGTATAGTAACTCAAACAACGTCTCAATATATTTTTTTTTTCGCGAAGTCAAAGTTTTACATTGGGTTTGAGGGGTTTAGAGGCTCTATGGTACCACTGAAAACGTGACGTCATATGTTGTAATAGGAGGAGGGGGGGCACTACAGCTTGCTGTTGACAGGTTACGAGAACTTTGGTGATGTGAAATGAACGCTGGGAAAAAAGCACGCCAGCGAAACGAAAAAACAAATGCACAAAACACTGCGTTTTTAGACTACTTGTTCGACTGGGGAAGTATACGAAATGGAACATAAACCCGCCAAAGATCGCAGGAAATTTCGTATGTTTATCTTAGCATAACCAGGCATAACCTTCACTTTCCGTTTCCTCAGTAGCTATTTTGAATTTAGAAATGGTAAATTGCGTGCCGGGAACAGTAGAACCTGGGCTGTCCGAAAATGTGTTCAGTTTAGGCAGCTGAAAAAGAAAATTGATGACTTAATTAATCATGAAGTTTAAACCCTAAGACAGGGAAGGAAACTTGAAGATATATTAGAAGAGACATGAAAAGTTAACAGACCAAGCGTCTCAAACTCAGCTAGCAAAATATATTTCGTTACACCGCCTTTATACCCTTCTCCCAAAATCGTCTACAACGTCAAAAACACAAAGGCGTGAATCCAAGCAGTAGGCTTAGGAAGGAAGCCCGACCGAAGCAGTTCAGACAAACCTAAGTCCTTTGACAAACGGATACACACAGGAATAGAAGAACAATGTCTGTCGATATCGCATAGCTTCCACGCATACAGAAAGTGCAAAACAAAACTAAGCCACTTGAAACACAAATACACAAACTAAAGGAAAAAAAAAATTACATTGTGATTGCTGAAATTTTTCGCATATCCACAACGCAAAAAAAAAGAAGGAAAAGCTACTTTTGCTTTAAAGCAAAAACAATACACCAACAGCAAACAAACAAACAAAAAACACTCATACAATTTTAGTTACAGTTTCAGGAAACGTTTTGGCTGGTTTCCGAGTTGCATTGAAGCTTGACTGATGCAACTGCCGGACATATTTATCCTAATTAACTGTTTCTTTCACTATGCGTTTCATGTCATTTCACTCTGCAAAACACTTCTGTTCCTGGCCAATCAACAGTACAATTGTTACATTCCTGAATATTTGTAGCTAATTCCGAATTCGACACCTTGTTCTTTACGTTCCGTTTGTGCTCTGTTAGTCTGTCGTTTATGGGAATAGGAAAAAAAACCAAATAAATGTCCCCGAAAAAAAAAAAAAGGTTTCGAGAGAAACGGTTTTAAGTGGAAAGTAAAACATGGTGGCACGTGGTAAAGCAAAAATCTTTCCCACGGAAACCATTTTGAACTGCGAAATAATAACCTCGCCAAGTTCTCACCAAACTGTAAACACTATGGTTGGAAGTTTTTCCTTTTCATTTTAATTTGAAATAAAAAAGAAACTAGGAGCTGCACTTCAATACACTGACGTGAACATTCTAAGTACATTCAGACACGTTAAGATCGAATGGTACAGCCTAGAGTCAATAAATGGAGCTGAGCTTAGAGTATCGGCACTCCGTTCCTCGACATTGTTGTGGGCGCCGCCATTTGGGCTCGTATGCAGAGCAGACGCAACTGCCGAACGTCATGATTCAAAAGTGCGACTTCCTCAGCATTAGACTCGGTGTTAGGAAGCTCATGTAATATTGCTTTGCTCTGTCGCGAACTCTCTAAACATTTGTGGGGGCGGAAGTGTTTCCTGTGATTTCAGATAAAGCTTCAGATAACTGGCAACCAGAGATGGCAAAATTACTCTCAAAAAGTAATTAAATTACATTACTAAGTACTTTTTGAAAACCGCAAAAAATGTAATTATATTACATTACAAATTACCGCAGACTAAAGGTAATGACATTACATTACAATTACTTTTCAAAAGTCATGAAATTACTTTGACATTACTTTTGCATACCTTGAGGCAGTAATTCGTGCTAATTTTATTTACCGTTACACCAAAACACAGTGTTTACAAAACAAGCCCTCGTTTGCCCACACAGCGCGTGTGCAAGGACCAGATCCGGGAGAAGCGAGGCGCTGCGCATGCGCAGTGCCGACAGCAGCGCCACCACAGTTATGTCACGTCAAAGAGCTGAGTTGGTCCATATGTACCAAAACACAGATCTTCCTCTTTACACCGCAACAACCTTATGTGCCTCAAAGTGAACCATACTGAACAGTGGTTTTTATAGTGCACACGACATAAATGTTAAACATGATGATTAGCTTCTTTAGATGTGACTCAGAAAGACAGTCAACTCACTAGGTTTCGCTCTTCATTCAACCGTGAAGGTTCTTAGTAAAAGGGTGATATGTTTCCGTCTTCCTGATTTACAAGTTGTAGTTCATGTCAGTTTGCTAAGTCGGGCAATGGCAACTCGTTCTTTCAAGGAGTCGTCACGTGAAACGTTTCCCTTCCGCCTCAGACGCATTCTAAATCTGTTTTCTCAAGAGCACTATACTCGGAGACAACTTTTCTTGGCAATGCAGCGGAAGTCGAGGAGAGCCCGCGCACAGCCTTATCCAGCGCTCAAATGGGATAGGAAACACGTGCCTGCACCCTCCACTGCATTGCCAAGAAAAGTTGTCGCCGAGTATAGTTGACCTATTCTAGGTAAAGAAGTATTTTTCCCAAACACCCGCAGAGCCCAAGATTTTGCGCATTGTCACAGAAAGGGCCTGGATAGTTGCTAAGCAGAAGCGTCGCCAGTTGAGGAATGGCGCGAGCTTCCTAAATTGTGTACTTTCCCAACAAACCAGGGGAGGGGGGGATATCTGCTTGTATGCTTATTCCTGAAAGAACTTCCCAGAGGAAGACAGCAAGACATACCGCAAACGGCACGTGCCTTGCTAGACGACGCACGAAACGTTCTGGGGCTTTGACAAGGCAGTTGGAATTAACTATTTATTCCGGTCGTTTGCTGTTCACATTGGTAGAAGCTTACGGTTCGACCTTGCTGGACGAAAGTAAAAGGCTGGGTATCTGTTTGTCGTGTCCTCTCAGGTTTCAAATTATGGTTTAACTCACTGATGATGTGCCCGTCATCTTGTAGCATATGAGCCGTTGATCCCTAAGCTGGCGCACTGTTAGCTTAGAGATAAACGGTGGAAGCTACGTGTTTGTTGGAGCAGTCACACGTCTATCATTTGCCACGTAACCACGCTCTTGTTCATACCCACGCGCAGAGGACGGGACAGGTGATTAAAGGAATGTGTTTGATTGGTTCTGGTTAGCTTGCAGCTCCCGCTGCACTGTCAGCTTAGGGAGGAAAGAAGTATAGTATCGTCGTGATGACGCGACGCCGTGAATCTGTCGTGCTTAGTTCCTAAGCCGTTGCCTTCCAGCGATGTCTATACGTAAGCTTCTCTCCTTCGCCTTTCCAGCCCTCCTTTGTGCGTCTGTCCAGCTCTTCGTACAAGGCTTTGCGCAATGGTGGCCGTCGTTTATTTCCTCTGATGCTCTTTCACAACATTTCACAATAAAAATAACTTTTCTCGTTTTTTTAAGGCTTGCAGACGAACTTTCTAATTTAGGACAAAAGTAATTTCAAAAGTAATGAGTAATTTTCTCGAAATTACTGCCTCACAGTAATTTATTACATTACTAAATTACCAGCCCAGAGAAGTTATTTATTACATTATTCATTACTCCAAAAGTAATTTAATTACTGTAATTACATTACAGTAATGTCATTACTGCCATCTCTGCTAGCAACCACGATATTAAGACACAATATGGCCAAGTGTCGTTACTCTGAAGCGTAACTTATTTAGTGGCACTGGTACGGCCGGCTGCACGCAGGAAGTCTTCATCTGTTGTCATCTCAGTGGTATATGATACTTCTCTCAGAGCTTCTTGAGACGGCGTTGCTTTTCGACAGGCGCTCGCTTGCTTCTCCTCTTGGGAGTAGCGCCGACTGCATGGGTCCTCGGCCATCTTTATCCTTACGGTCGATTCCTCTGAGCGCAGGGCGTCGATGGCCTTCCACACTGTTGGATGGCTCATGGCTGCGACCGAAAATGCTTCCAAACTTCCCACTCCACGCTTGACGCCAGTGTGTCCAGGTGCATCTCGCTGTTTCTTTTCATTACAAATTAAAAAAAAAAAATAATTACAGCACTTTATATCAGAATGTTGGGGGCAAGTTTGCGAGATTACGCCTCTAGATTCCAAATGGTTTCCGGGGAAACTATTTTTTTTCTCTCCTATGTATTGGGGCCATTTTTTTCAAACTTTCCACTTGGGGCTATTTTTTCCGGGGCCTTTCTTTCCGGGAACATTTATTCTGGAAACATACTTTTTCGGTGACATTGTTTTCCGGGTCTCGTCGTTAATACATGTTGATGTTTGGCCTACATATTTAAACCCACCAGCCTGGAATCTCATAAACAACCCCACTTTCGCAAAATACTGACATTTTTTTTTAACATTTACTGTGATCGTTTTGAAAGAGGTGAAAACTGTGTCAACACCGAACCTTTTTGCACAAGCCTTTAAGTTGTGTGAGGTGTCATAAAATACGGTATTATCGCTCTTCGGTTCCTTGGAGCCTCGTCTCTCTTCACTTTCCTGAATTTTACAGGTATTTGCTATTTTTTGAACGCATCTTGATAGCCTGCATCTTCCAAAATTCTCCAATGCCTCTGTAACGCCTGACTGATAAAATGGTTGCACGACCTGTCTAAAGCATTTCTTAACAACGACATGACTAATCCGGCTATTACAATTTTTGAATGACAACTCTGTTTGGGAAGAACTTTTTTTTGTGCTAATTTTCGCAACATACACTATTTCTAACCTGTAAGCGTCTAAGAAATGTAGTATTTACCTCCTCTAGTTTTTCTACAGTGGACTGCAATTCTGGCGCCGCCGATCTCACCAATTTTTTGAGGCATTCCGATAAACCATCTGCAAACATGCATATGACAATATAATCAACATACCTTCTGACAAACCCGACACTTTTTGCCATTGCGTCCATCTTGCCATATGACTACCGTATTTACTCGAGTAATAGCCGCACTATTTGTGAACAAGGCCCTTGCGTCTGCTTTACCGCAGAGCACATATACAGCCAATCATCGCGTTGCGCAAAAATAACATAGCGAATAACTAGATCGAGAACACGATTCTCCATACAAATGCAATCTTCATAGATGGTATCTTCGCGCGAAGACGTTATCTCTGTCCTGTAAACCGCTGGAATCATGCTGCTGATCGCGGTGATTGGCAAGCCGCGTGCTCCGCGGAGAAGCGAACCCTAAGGTTTTCCTCATAAACAATGCTGCTATTACTCGAGTAAATACGGTATTTTGTCCAAGGTGTTGAGATAAATCTCTTCTAAAATGGGCGCGACAGAAGAACCAATGCACACCCTTCTTTTTGTACATACTTTTTTTTACCTTCTAACTCTAAAACCGTCAGAAAAGCCTTCAAACAACATGCCCGCTTCCGACTGAAACTTAAAGGGATACTTCAACGAAATTTGAAATATATCCGTCGTCGTTCAAAAATAGGTTGAATATGATCCACAATATCCGTAAATGACAATCGCACGTTTGTATTTTGAGCCTGGTGGCTGTATTTTTTGTTATAAACGACCCACTCTAGCAAGCGCTCGGAGAAGGCCAAGCTTAGAGCACGTGACATCCAGCACGCAATCGTGACGTAGGTCGTCTCAAGACGAGCAAAGCTACGGCAAGAGGCTGACGTCGAGGGGATGGCCTAGTCGTTCCAGCCACCGAAGCGGCTGCTTTTGTACAGATTTTGAGTGGCGGGTTAATCTTTTATAATCTTGTAGAGAGACAATAGCTACTTCTGGAACACACAAAAGGGATTCTCGGGAAGACGGGAGTTCCTCCTTCCCTCTTCTCTTGTCGTGGCTAGGGAGCCTGTTGCACAGCTCCTTTAAAGGAGCTGTGCAACCGTTTCAATGCTTTGCGGAGTTGGTGTCTCTGACCTTTCTGAAGTAAAGAACAAAACCCGCTTTTGCCTGCCGTGTCCTAGTTTTTATTTTAAAAATGGACAAAGATTGAACTTTTCGGCGCCTCTCAACTCCTTCACTAACTTCCGAGTCACGTGCGCTGTGACGTCAATGGGGAAGGCGCGGGTTCCGGTCTCATCCGGGTCCGGCCATACCCGTCCGACCCCGTCCCCTTCCCCTCCGGCTTCTGGCGGCTGTTCCGCTGCTGACGGTTCTGTGGACCTAGGATAGATGGCGCCACTGAAACTCCGTATAATCAAAGTTTTGTCGATGATACCAGGTTTTGACGCATTTATATTTATGTTGGAACGACAAGATTTATAGAAAAAGTTACCTTTTATCGAGCAGGTATTCGCACAACTTGCTATCTTTCTACAAGATTCCCCATTGACGTCATGCCGCGTGTTTCTCATGGCCGCCGCTCGCGGCTGCAGGTCGAGGAATATTCTAATTTTTGCCTCGCGATTACGCGGCGGCAGCGCAACATTTCGAAGGAAGGAGGTGTGTTTTCTGTCTTTGTGACAAGGTGAACAATGTCAAAAGTAGAAAACGGCAATTCTTTCAACGTTAAAATCGTTGCACAGCTCCTTTAAAGTGTATTGAGTGGGTAGTGTGACCGCGTCCGTAGATGACTGGGTGGATGAGCATTTCGGTGAGGTCATCTCTCTATCGGTGCGTGGGTTGGTGTACGGGTACGGGAATCGACGGATAGAGTACTGAGATGAATGACCAGGCGGATGATCTACACGTAAATGCATGACTGGGAATGACTAGTCGATGACGGTGCGTGGATTGGTCGGACAGGTAATCGTTTATAAATGAATCGATGAATAAAGGGATTAATGGGTGAGAGCGCGACTTGCTGTACTAATACATATCCGTAGATGACTAACTCGACTATAAAGCGTTGAGGGGTTACGCGGAACGTGTGAACGTGACGGAGATTAATAAAATCGAGCGGAAAGCGATGTGACGATTGATTCTTTGGCAACGTAATACCGGTCGAATGAGCGATCGTCGCACTCGCAGTTTGAAAACAAATGCGTCAACTGCAAAATCGCGTATCTTGCGTTAAAAAAAAGAATTGCAGAGTGCGTGGTTCTAAGAGTTTATCGCACGTTTCTAAACTTCAAACGAGTCGTTAGTGAGAATAAAATTTCAGATTTTGTAAAATATACGGTTAAAAGGAACCATGGCACGATATTCACGCTTCTCGCTTCGTGATCGGTTTTTCGGTGTTCATATCGGCTAATAAAGAGTTTTAGTAGATTGTTCCGATACGTCCGATACTTCCGATAAAGATACCGGATAGCAGACAGTTTTAATATAGCGTTGCTGGCTCTTACGTACGCAATACGCAATAGTATAGCGTACGCTAAAAACGATATGTTCGGACCGATTTTAGGCGTGCGTTTCATTGCCGAGTGAATATCTCGTATGATCTTTTTGATTCAATTTGTCAGAGCCGTAGAATTCCGCGTGCTTACAGCACCACTATGCTCCTCAAAAGAAATATTGAAAATCAAAACGTTTCCAAAATTTTATTTCATATTAAACCAAGCCGCAGCTGCCTCGTCAAGCGCACTTTTCTGCTGGCTACGGTGGCTACGAATACGAGTACGTAGCCAAATACGATTACGGAACTATCCGTCAGTCACGCCGTGGAAACGGCACTTTTTATCAATGCTATCGCGGGAAGAAATCCATGACCTACTGATGTCCAGTGCATGGCGACAACTTCGGCGATTTCTTGAGTCGTTCGTCCGACGGCGATCAACTGCGCGAAAAGGCTTAGCGTTGAGCAGATAGCAGCGTTCACGTATACATTGCGAGCGGTGAACGTTTTCGCTGGGCGCCCTTTCAGCTGCACGGCGATCTGATTCGACCGCGATATGTCCCAGAAAGAATGGCCGAGCTGAACACCACGTAATTTCACGTAACAATGAACTTCGCGAACACCATGTCGCCCTTGCTGCGCCGGTCGAGGTAACCGCCATCTTGGAACGGGCTCTCGCTGAGCCCGAGATCTCTCGAGAGCTTTCCTCAAAGCACGCTAGCCCGGAACGCCATATCCTCAGCGTTGAGTGCGTACGCAATTGTCTAGCCCTTCTATTGCGTTCTGCGCATGCGCACTCCCGACCCGCAATTTGTTTGCGTACGCAAAGCTTTGGCGTACGATCCGCTAAAACTGTCTAACGATATGATGCATGCGCAAAGGCGGCGGCGGAGTATCGGGTATCGTTATCGGAGTCATCGGAACGATCTATTAAAACTCCCTCGTTTTCGCCGTCCCGCAACGCTCTCCGCAACCCGCTACGATACCCTGGAGCTCTACAGTCAAGGCCATCGGCGCGCAGGCGCAGTAGCGGCTTCTTCGTTTGCGGAGGGCTTAGCAACGGGCAAAACGCCTCTACGAAAGAATAAGATAAATGCTCGCCGTGCGTTTCTGTCATGGAGAATAGACCGATCTAACTAAGTGTTCCACGCATGCGTGACGCCGCCATAACTGTAGTTCGTAAGAGCATAGCCTCCTCTATACTGACAAAGCCTGCCAGATCGCCACGAGAAACGGCCGCCGAAATTGAAAAAGTAGAGCGGCAGACAACGGATGGGAGAGGAGAGCCACGTGACGGGCGCCCCGCTGCGGCGAGACGCCGAAACACACTTCTCCCGAGCGATGGAATGTCCGCTCGTGCTCCTCGCGTTACTCGCGCTAGCGCTTCTTTTCTCGTCAAATTTGAAAACCATGTTTCGGGTCCTTGCCGCTGCAAAAGCTGTGCGCTGACGTCCAGATTCCCCGAGAAATGCTCTGTGCTACCAGATCCTCGCGCTCCAAATCTGCGACCGCGGGCACTCTATGGCTCCGTCGTCGAACTGCCAGGCTTCGTGAGTATATGGAGGAGGCTATGGTAAGAGGCGGGCGCCAGTGCACGAGACAGTTCGTGCCACCTCGTTCTCATGCTCGCGCAGAGCCTCAGCGGGGTTGTCGCGCATGCAGAAAGCCTGCTGCAGGTCCCACGATGTATTGGCGACGCGTACAATCGAAAGCGTCGCGGTGGTCGACCCTCTACGATTGGCCGAATGCTGACTTTGACGTCAGCAAAGGATTCCTCATCGACGGAAATAAGATTAATGTAAGAACTTCGGTTTTGACGGTGTTGGCAGTATTGATTTAAAAGCGCAATGCTTTCCAGCTTCCACCCTGCTAATTACAAACACCATCGAACTTGTTGTTCACAGGGTAATGATGTCACGAGAGGTAACCATATGAGGGCGCCACACAAACATCTCGCCACTATTGGCGACGTGAGCGATCGAAAGCCGAATGCTGACTACTAACGGCAGAGAACGGTATGCATCGCATTGCTGACGACGACTGAACACAATGATGGTGTGTATCATGTGAACTTCAAATCATTGCGACCGGTGCAGGTCAAAGTGTTGCTTTGAGAGCGCTATGATTCGTCAGAAGACTTCTCAACGATGTCCGCATTACGAAATCAGACCACTGCGACACTTGTTGTTCACCAGCGTACGATGCGTCACGAAAGGATATCCCATCGACGGGCCATCGAAACATCTCGAACCATTCGGAGGCTAGGCAATCTTGCATCGGGAGCGCTATGACACCTCATGCTTCCGACGGCTCATTACAGAACAGCATCCGATACTTGCCACGTAGTAGTGACTCTTGAGATCGCGAAATCGAAGGCAGCGCCGTCAGAACGTGGCTACGCCATATTCCGGCTGGATCGCATAATAGGCCTGTCGCGATGACACTGCCAGGCGGCCAATCCAGGCAATGACACCTAGTGCTATTGCCCTGCGAGAAACACACAAAAGTTAAATACTGAACCTTCTACGCACTTCTCGAAGGCAAGTACTTTATGACATGCTGCGATCATTATGTCGGACTTTTGAAGATCGAATTCATATTTGTCAAGCGTTCGAACGCCGATTTAAAAAAAATCAAATGTGCCGGAGCACCACCGACTGTGCCGGCGTCGCTTGCTTCAGTCGCTAAATAAATGACACGTTCAACAAATGAACGACAAGCGCCAAGTTTTAGTTCGTCACAGAAGCCCTCGATCTGCAGTGCAAAACAAAAGCTTGTACCAGAAATACTTCTGTACAAGCGCTCGAAACGTTGCAAATGTCCCCGGTAAAGCCCTTCTAACTTATCGTCTGCTAAGCTCTGATGACTTCGAGGTCACGAACGACTCCACATTGACTCTCGACAACCCTTGTCTCATTAAACCGCATCACAGTTTACGCCCAACAAAGTCGCAACCCTCGACCCTTGATTGGTATTCTAAAACGTCTGATACTTGCGCTTAGAATATTAATTGTCAATTCTCGGAAAAAACAATAAAAGCTTCATCGTTGAGAACAACCTACTAAGGTGAGAAAGTGCAGTTTTCCCCGTTTCTCCCATAGAGCCCCAAGCATAAGCTGGTGTCAGACATGTACGTAACGCGTTACAAGTAACGAGTTACTTCTACCTAGTTACTATTTTCGGTAATGAGTAACGTATTTAGTTGCTTTTTTTAAAAAGGAACGAGTAACGTATTTAGTTACTTTTAAGGCCAAGTAACGAGTAACGGTATCTCGTTACTTTTGAGGAGTAACGTGTACAACGCCGGTTAAATGGACTTGTTTTTATTCGAACCTGACTATGCGTCTATTGCGAGAACAGTAGGAGGGCAACCCGAAAAACAACTAAAGAGTACGACAGTACAGAAACGTATATCGCTGAACACGTCAGTCGAACAGTTCGCCTCACGTGTCCAGAGATAAACGTTGCTGTACTGAACTCTACAGCTGGGAATGTCCTTCACCCAGCGAACACTAATATGGTTCGTTGGTTGAAGCTTCTAGAACTGAGTACGAACCGAATGTAAACTTGGAGGTTGTCAACGCGGGAGGGCACGTAATCTATTGTTAACTTCGAACTTTAGAAGCAGAAAGAACAGCCAGAGAGAGGGAATCCCAGATCCACCAGCTCTTGCTGAAGCACAACACTGCCGTTCCTTCGAGCGCGTCGGTAGAACGACTCTTCAGCGTCGCCGGAGATGTATTTTGAAGGAAGCGGGAAACATAACTGATAAAAACTTCGAGAGGCAGCTACTGCTTAAATGCAACAATTAAAAAAATAAAAAAAAATTATAAAACAAAAACAGTTGTGTATTTGGTCGTCAATGTAACGTGAAAAGTAACTCGTTACTTTCGAGGTAACTCACGCGTTCCTTTTGAGAATCGGTAGCGAGTAACGTATTTAATTACTTTTTGAGCGAGTAGCGAGTAACGAGTAACGGTATTTAGTTATTTTTGGGGAGGGGGGGGGGGTAACATGTACATGTCTGGCTGGTGTCAAGCGATGGCTACCGGTAGTACCGCTCGTTCCCAGCTGCAAGTCAAGCCTCGATTCGCGATCCAGCCTATATACTACAATAGAAATCAGTGGTTTATACCAGAGCCGTATACATAGGCTGACACGCGGCGCGGCTCTGTTTACCAGCACGGCCGGAAGGCCGCGCATGCCGCAGAAGCTATGTGGACAGAAGCGGCCAGGCTCTCCGTGTTTTCGCCATTGCGTTGTGTGGCGTGTGCTCGTTGTTGACGTCGTAGGGACGCTTCTAGATTTATTTGTGCGTCGTATATCCTGCCAACATATGTCGTATCAGGCACGTAGCCAGGGGGGGGAAGGCATGGGGTTCGGGCCCCCGAAATCTTCCATTTTGCTGGAGCCTCCTCTCCCCCCTCCCCTCATACAGTATTTTGTCATGGGCAAGCACCCCCCCCCCCCGAAACAAAATCCTGGCTACGTGCCTGTGTCGTATGTTATGTCTAGGGTTCCGTGTTTTCGGTATATACCGATAAATACCGATAATTAACCCCCGAGGCGTTTTTTTCTGAATCGGTAAAAACCGAAAAACACCGAATTCAAGCTGCGGAAAAAATGGCAGCTTTGCTGAAAGAATCTTCTAGCCCGCTTTCTTTTCTCGTTGACCCGGAACACAGCCCCACTGAACTGTCCTTGGGGTCGTCCCTTTCTTTTGAAACCATGTTTATTGCCCCGTTCCCTTCCCTTATCTTTTTTAGCACAACGGTTTTCAAGTCTTTTGTCCAGGCATAGGTTTCCTGGTATATGGGAGAAAGGAGGAAAGTCGAAGAGGGGCGGGGGGAAGGGGAGGCAATAGGGTCCACGGATTGTCTCTGGAGACCACAGATGTGTCCTTGCATTGGCAGCTTCTGGAGAGCCCACAGCAAGGAATGGCCAGTCTTGTCAAAAGCTTCTTTTGATTTTCTTGCCATCCCCGTTTCAAGCGCGAACGTGGAGCGTGCGTTTTCTGGACTGCGTTTCCTCAGCCGCAAGGAACGTGCTCCGATGACTGACAAGTCTCTGACAATGTACATGTCAATTTTTTTCAATAAGTTTAAGTTTTGATATCATGCTTCTGAAAGCGTCACGCTTTCTGTTATTTCCATATGTATGTGCATTGTGTGACGTGTTTGGTGTGTGTACAATAAACGTGTGTAATGTGAGGTGTGCCGTGGTTTTTCTAGTAATTATGCAGTCGCTTTGCAACACAAGCCCCGATAATCACCGATTTCTTTCCAGCATTGAAATTAAACACCGAAAAACACCGATTCCAAGAGAAAAAATAAACACCGATAAATAACCCCCGAATCTGAAGAAAAATAGATACCGAAAACGCGGAACCCTAGTTATGTCCGACTATTTCAGATCGCTACCCGAGCCTGAACGGCAGCGGTATCGAGACAAAGTGTGCGTGTAGGATCTGTACGCTGTAAACAAGGCCTGCTGCAGTTCCGACGTGAAGTTTCTGCCACTGACATCGATGCCTCACGTCGTTGTTTATTTAGTTTTTTCTTGCCAAGCCAGTTCCCGGCCGACGCGGTGCACGTTCAAGTTTCTCGAGGCGGTTTCCGCGCTGCCGGTGGGAGGAGCAGACAGCGGAAGTGTATTTACTAATTTATTAAATACACACAGCATCCTTCGAATCAAGGCATGATATTTTTATTACCCTTATGACCACAAGGCACGACAAGCGGTAACGCCTTGTACGTTCTGCCGCCGATCTCCTTTCGCTTTGTAGCACGGGCGTATAGCCGCCGACGAGCGCAGGTAGGTGCTTTGTGGTGGGAACAAACTCTGGGTGGTCCCAATCAGACGACGGTTTCTCTGCACATAAGCAAGCCTCGGGACGGAGATTGAAATGGAAGCCACACTTGCCTTCAAGAAAGTGCTTGCCGCTCGAACGGTCGTCCACGCGAGGCGACCATTCTTTTCGATCCACGGATACTATCCACCTTCTGTGCCTTTCAGAGTCCGCCGGGGCTTGTGCAAACTCACTCTGCTACTTTTGCAGTATACCCTTCGGTGCAATTAACGGCTACATAGCTTTGCGGCATGCTCAACTGCTATGACCCCCACGCAAAACATGCACCCTTCTGCCCACATCACCCAGCTCCGGCTCAACCAATGAAATGACAAAGCACATTCTGCTGGAATAAGATGGCGGAATTCAGTTCAAACCTCTGCTGTGCACCGCCATTCGCTTCCTAAAACTTGCACCGTCACGCTGTCGGCGCTTCAAAGAATGTCGCTACTTGTAGGAAGCTCTTATCCAGAGACTTTAGCTCCGGCGCGATCACAGCGCCACCGCAGCTCCATGACGTCAAGCCCGCGTGTGAGTTTGGTCAATGGGAGGAGCGGTCAGAGCCAGGGCGTGCTCAAGACGCAGATAGAATGCTTGACGTGCTCTCTTGGCCAACCAGATGCCGAAAATAGCGGTGGTAGCCAGAAACACTTTTAACAAGTGCGTACCAGTCAAATGGAGCAACTTTTCACGGTTGAAAATATAGTGCACGTGATGTTTGGATTATGATCATGCAAAAAGATGTAAGAATCGAATCTGCCGCTCGAACTCTGTTTTGCTCGGTCGGAGCTTGACCGCTTGGACGGCATTTTCCCGGCCCTCGGCGCCTGGCGTACGGATTATATGCCGATCGTTCTCCTAGAATTTGATTTTGCATGACAGTGATCGAAAAATCACGTTCACCATATTCTCAGTCACCGAGAGTTACTCTGACGCACTTATTAATTTTGTTGCTCTGCGCCCACCGGCAGGGTATTATTCGTGGCTTCTGGCTGGCCACATTCGAAGCTGTGAAGACGCCCTGGAACACGCCCAGCCCGCTTTCGGCCAATGGCGCCTCCTCATTTGCCTCTTACACTTCCCCATAAATGGCCAAACTCTCTCTGGTCTATATCTACCGGGCAATGAAGTTTGCTGACAAGTGGTGCCATCTTATGGGGAATCTTTGCAACTTTGAGACGGCCCGCGGCTGCAATGATTGGAGCCGATCTCGAGCCCGAATGTCCGAGCTCCTTTCCGAACTGTGATGCTGCACTCGCGTCCAATCTCTTGGTTGCATGGCCTTCCCAAAGTTGCCCCTTTTGGCCACCCGCGGCGCAGACTAGCAGTCGGCCGAGGCACTATTATTCCCTGCCCGGGGGCTATTCCCTATAGAAGGATTAGGAGCGGTTTTTTCAGCGCTGTTTTGTTGGCATATTTTTATTTCTTTTTTTGTTTTTTGTGCGTGTGCAAGCGCGCTTGGTAGTATCAAAGCTCCAAAGGCGCAATCATGGAGCACTTTTGGATCGCTCCAAATTCACCGAGGAATTCCACAATTGCATATCCATATAAGACTCTTTGAGCAAACGCTCTCTCTTCAACTGCTCGACGAATTCGTCGATACGTGTATTTTACCGCGCGATCACAGACTCGCTGAATCCACTTACTTTTTTCCCCCTTCTTTACTCGTTTTTTTTTTTTTTCTTTCTTTTTTCGGTATGGCTCATCGCGAAGACTCGACGATTCCGACGAGGCCACCAAAGTCCGCGGCGCGTGTCTCGTCACTTTTATACATATATGCGACATTCCTGCGACGTAACCCTGATAAGGACGCCGGCGGAAAGGGGCGCGACGGCGGAATATCACTTTCTTCGCCCCCGTATACAATCACACTTCCTGCTACAATACGAGAAGGGCGTTCCCTTTAATCCAAGGCGCGGCCCCCATATTGACCTGGGGAGCATCGTACGCGTACCTGCGCCTGTTCGTGCACAGTCACCACTCTAATGCACGCTAAAGACCCCGGATTAGCAGTGCTTTACTACACGGGCTACATAGACCGATCTCAGCAACCAGTTTGATTACGCCACCGCTGCCGCAATGCATGGAGGGAACTTCAGTCTTTCTGCACGTGCGACAACCCCGCTGGAGCTCCGCGCGAGTGGAGCACGAGACAGCACGAGCCCTCGCATGCACGGCCGTCTGCATCCTGTGAACTAAAGTTATGGCGTCGTCACGCGTGCGCCGAACGCTTAGTGAGATCGGTATATTTCTCATCTACAGCGGAGACGCCACACGTCTAGTAAGGCTGACTAACTGCCTGTCGACTATACATAAACATGGCGCACAGTTATGCGCGTTAAGTGTACATTGTATAGTGGCCCCAATGTAGTCGCACTTCCTGTCATATACAATATGAGTTTCACGCGCTCCGGTAACAACATTGGCGCTTAATGTTGTTACTTTAGGCTAGCGCACACCAGCTCGGAGCACGTGGAGCGAAAGCTCGCGGTGCAGGACCCAAAGATCCTAAAGCCTCTAGGGATCCTGGGTTAAATCCCCACCCTGCTCGTTTCGATCTGGATGAGCATCGTACCGGCGTGCGGTCGTGCCTCACTACTGCGTGGTGCACGTTAAAGACCCCAGGCTAGCGGTTGTACTGCACTGGCTAAATTGCTCATCTAGCGAGGCAAGTCGAGCAGAACAACTGGCAATAAACATAAACACAAACACCATCTGTTTTTGTCACATATATCATGTAATATGCCTTCTAACTCCAACGAATGTATCTCCAAGTGAAAAAAAAAACTGGTACATGCTAACTTTATTTGACGTAGTCGGTAAAGCTGTCTCTGAAGGGCGAACAGCCTTCTAAAGGGTGTTTGCTTCAATTTATTATAAGTTCACACACTCGGAAAAAGGGTATATTTTTACACCCCTTGTCCCATATAAGACACTCCGAAACTTTAGTCCGACGTACAGTGCACTGATGTCGAACCAGCGGTACCAATTTTCACAAACGGCTTGATAGCCGAGTGATAACAACTTAATAAAATAGCTAATGTACGGGTTACTGCATACAAAAAAAACAGTTTTTTTTTTGTAGGCTTTGATACGTATTTTAGCTGTTTAATAAGTTATATCGCACCGTTATCAAGCGCCTGCTAAACGTTAGGCGCCTCTGTTCGACGTCTGTGCGCTGCGCATCGAACTGAAGTTTTGGGGTGCACTATGTGGGACAAAATAAAGTAAGACAGCACATTTTTCTTTTCTTTTTTCTTTTTTTTTAGAGTGCACTTTTCCACGTTTATTTCACACCCTTCAAGATAAAAAGAATGCTCCGAGCAACAGCACCGTACTTTTACGATTAAAATGGGTGTACCACTCAAATTGAGGGTGCTGAAAGTGTGTAGTCGATGGGTTTACGTCCCCGAAACAGGCCTTCTACACCCTTAAGGGTGTAAATGCTTCGTGTGTAGCGCCGAGCCGTCAACCGTTGGACGCCGCCTCGTGGCGGTTCCTTTAGCGCGGAGAATCTTGTCTCTGGTCGATGCCAGCAAGGCGATCCCACTCAAAGTTTCTCTCGCTTAAAGGACGCCTGCCTTCCGGTCAATAAACCCGCGACGATTGCGAACGCCGCGGAGACGTGGCTGGGGCCCGATGATAAGGCGCGCTTCTGCTATTGTTTACCCGCTGGATTTGCTCCTTTGGTTAAGGAGCGCCGATGCTGCAGAAATATGTTCCCCGCGTCCCTCTCCGACGCCATGCTCGTAAGCGCTGCTGCCGAGGGTCTTTTACGCAAATAGCTCACGGCTGATCTGCCTCGGCTCCGAGCTGCCCATGGCCAATAGACGATATGCGAAATGCACAGCGCCATCTAGTGGGGCGCCGAAGAATATGCTCCATTTCACCAGTTGGCTTCGGCAAGAGCCAGGGCGCAAAAGCGTTGTTCTGAAGAATCTTTCGCTCGAACAAGCATTCGCGCAGAGAAAGCGCTTTCGAAAACCAGGCGCCCGCGCTTGTGCCTCGCCGGCGCACGAAGTCAAATTTCGAGCTGAAGTGTACGTCCGCCATGTTGGTTGCGGCGAGAAACCAGCGTCCGGCGGGGCGGCGAGCACGGACATGCGCAAGAAGAGCGTAAAACAATACTAACCCTTAGCTCGCAGGTGTGGGTGAGGATCGATGACGGTGAGCACAGTAGGCCTCGATAGTTAGAGACAACGATACGAAATTGACAAACAGCAGAGGAATCTCGCCGCAACAAAGGTTGCGGCACACAGAGCGATGCCTGACAAGGCTCCCCCCCCTTCGCACGCGGTGATGCCAGGACGGACGCGTAAGGTGTTTTGAGCAGCGCCCCTGGCGAGCAACATCGGATATTTTTGGGTTGTGTTCCGTCGCACGTCGCGTGCGTCCGGCCGCATGTTAGAGCCCGCGAACAGACGCTAAAGGACGCTGACAGACGCTAGTTTACGCCTGTAAATCCGCTCAGTAGGGACGCTATAAGACGCCGCTTCACGTCAGCACTAAAGGCCCTGTTACACTCCGACGTCGAGCTTAGCTAACGCGGCGTAGCCTGCCACAGATGCTGATTGGTCGCAGATATCGAGTCCCGGTTCGCTCAGCCAATGAGAGGCGCGCGTTTCCGCGCCACGCTGCGTTCGCTGCGTTCAACATCGCAGTACAACGGTGCCTTAAATGGTCGCCTCGCGAACGCTAGCGGAGGCGCCCTTTTGTGGCCGCGTTTCGTGGGCACTACCCCACCTGCGCCGAAGAATCAGGTCTATATTACAGGTCTCGCGCGAGCCTCAGCCTGTAATACTACTTGGGGCTGGTCGGGTTATTCACCAACGATGACGAAATACGCGGGCATTCTCTTTTGCACCTGCCGTCATCTTTGTTCGTGGTGGTGCTTTGGTGATCTTTCTCTCCCACTTTCCCTTTTCTATTCTTTCGCTCGTTAACACTTCTTTTTTTGCGTGAAATGAGTGTTGTTTGCAGATCATACTGACTCGCCTTTGTGGCTCAGATTATCTCCTTGTTTACTTGGAAGGAATGTAGAATATAGCGAACTCACTTGCAATCTCACTATTTTTGAGGTGTTTGGTATATTATCTTACAGCTCGGAGCGATATATTACCGTCGCATTAATAGTAATAATCATAATAAACGTTTGTTATTGGTCGATACAGGGTGAGAATGCTTCAACGCGAAGCTGGACAAGCCCTGAGCGCAGTGGGTGGACATAATTTAAATATTACACGGAGTACGCAAACGTATACGCGAACATGCTTAGATTAATGCAGTGATGGAACAAAGAGTAGTAATCAAAGCACAAGTTAGCGTTTGACCATATTATATAAAAAAGAACAAGAACGACTGTATAGCGTAAAGTGAGTCATGGTTCGTTGAAGAACCTATAAATATATACTATGGTAACTGAAGTAACTGACAGGAAGCATGGTGGAAGGCGCAAAAAACAACCGACAGCTTACACCGTGTGCTTTCTAACGTTCACCAACTAACCCAATTACAAGTTATTCTACAGTCACTGACAGAATGAGAACGGCAGGACGTCTAGATTAAAATTAAATGTCCCGCCTCCAACACGCGCTCGGTGCCTTTCGCCGTGCTTTGGCTGTGTGAGCACACACGAAGCTCCAGAGACGCCGAGGCACCTAGAGCATAGCCTCCTATAAACTGACAAAGCCTGGAAAAACGCCACGAGAAGTGGCCGCCGAAATGGAAAAGGTGGAGCGACAGACAACGGATGAAAGGAGAGCCACGTGACTGGCGCCCCGCTGCGGCGAGACGCGGAAACACACTTCTCCCGAGTGAACAGAGGCCAGATTCATAAAAACCTCTTACCTACGACAACTAGCTGCGAAGTTCGTAAACTTGCGATCATCGTAAGATGAGGCGCAAACGGTATTCACAAACGTTTCCAAGTGAGAGGAGGAAAGTTACGACCTTTTACGGAGAAACGACGACTTCCGGTGTTGCTGCTAGCGACGGCGTCTTCGGCAACACGAACAACCAATCGGAGAGCTCGGCATAGTTCGGAGCACGTGGATGTTTAATAACAAACCACCAGGCTAACTATCAGCTGATAGTCAGCCGTATGTATGTCCTGTCCTGTCTGTGTGTAAACGTTTAGTGTTCAAGATGTTTCTCATAAACACAGGCGGCCTTTTCATCACCGCTTGACTGGGGTTCGTGTCCGATTGCAGTGTATATCGACGCTAACACGATTTAAACGCTTCGTTGACATGCACGAAGTCCACACACCTGTCATTGTTGGTAAAAGCGCCGTGCCAGTCGTTTGCAAAGCGACATAGATAGAAACCAATAGCCGCGGCGTTTTTCGCGGCCTCGAAATGCAGGAGCGAGCCGACATTAAAAAAAGATACGTTTGAACTACGGAGTGTCAGCAGAGGCCACGCAAATACCTTTTCATACTCGGAGCGGACGCGAGCGTTCGATCGAAGTGCCGAATTCGCTCTGTTAGCCCGCGTCTTGGCAAGCGCTTCGGGACCGATCTTTTACGATTGCAACTCGATACTGAGCGGCCTCAGCAAGAAAGGTATGACCATCATCGCGTAGCTTCCACGGACTGTTATGTATAGCTCGACGGTGACGTAGCGCCGTGTCAAAATAAAAATGGTATACTAATAACAAAGTGTACATACCGTGTTGCGAAGGTAATCCATACGGCGTTTATTGAGCTCCTATATCACACAAAACAAGAAGATGAATCAATGAGAGTCCCTTTTCGACTACAGCGTTCGTCACCGCTGCCTCGGAAAACAAGATCGAGATGACGAGGGAAGAGATTGACCTCTGAAATTTGGTTTAGCGATCAAACTATTCATACGGGAAGGGGACAAAAGGGTCACGCGGGCACATTCATTCAGCAAGCCTGCCGGTCGTGGGCAGACGGTCTTGGCCAAGGACCGTCGGAGAAATGCTGCGCCCGAACAGGTCGGAGCGGTCGGAGTGCCTGCTAGGCCTATTCTGCCGAGCTCGCTTGGTCGGTGGGATCGTTGCCTTTGTTGCTTTTTCCCGGGTGTCTGTGGATCCAGCGTTGATGTTCGTCGTGGTCGGCTTCAAGTACTTCTTCCTTTTTCTTGCTGCTCGGAAGTCGGGACGCGCGAGAAGAGCATGTGGAAAAAATAAATATCCGCTGGTCGTCGCGACCAAGTAACCATGCGATGCTGCCGGCCATGTTGATTTGATCGTCAGGTGCGTAAGACAGCTTCGGAGCTGTCGTAGGATTTTGTCGTAACCTGCAACAAAAGTTACGACAATTTCGTTTCGAGAATACGGATTTTCTCTCAAATATGTCGTCGCACACTTTTTTCGTCGTAAGTTCGCTTTGAGAATCCGGCCTCAGGTCTGTTTCGGGTACTCGCCGCTGCAAAAGCTGTGGGCTGACGTGTTCCCCGAGT
>JAZHYW010024073.1:0-42776 GCA_037355805.1 Ixodes ricinus
GTTCTTATTTATGGTTACTCCGAGGTACTTGTAATCATTAACCTGAGCAATGGGAATGTTATTTAGCTTGTATTGAAAATTTAATGCTCGTGTCTTGTTTGTAATCTGAAGATAAACAGTTTTTTCAAGGTTTAGCCTCATGTCCCACGTATAGCACCAACTTTGAATTTTGTTGAGGCTTTCGCTCATTAATCGTTGATCGTCAGGCGAAGACATTTCTCTAAACAACACGCAATCATCTGCAAATAAACGTATATTCACAGACTAATGGACAGTGAAAACAATGTCATTAATATAAATTAAAAACAGCAAAGGACCAAGGACGCTCCCTTGATGTTCACCAGATTTCACGTCTAATATTTCTGAGCAGCTACCGCCAACCTCGACAAATTGTTTACGACGTTCTAAGTACGAACATGTCCATCTAACAACAAAGGGATGAAGACTTATACGTTCTAGTTTGCTGACTAACTTTCCGTGTGGTACCAGGTCGAAGGCCTTACTAAAATCAAGAAAATAACATCGACTTGCCCTCATCTATCTAGTATGGATGAAAAATCGTGAACAGTGGATACTAGCTGAGTAACCGTAGAGAATCCCTTCCTAAATCCACTCAGATGGGTCGAGAGTACGTTATTGTTCAGAAACTCTATAATTTGGTTAGCAATATTATATTCCAATAGTTTACAGGGCGTGCCTGTCAAGGATATAGCTCGGTAATTGCCTAACGTAAGTCGGTCACCCTTTTTGAACACAGGCATAACGCGCGCCATTAGCCAATCGTTTGACAGAGTACCCGAGGAAAAGGAAACACGAAAGATGACTGTGGGAAATTGTGCCAACATCTCAGCAAACCGACGCAAAAATGCGTTGGGAATCTTATCAGGACCAGAAGAAGCTTTCTCTTTTATATTTAACAAAATCGAAAATGCTCCCTCCTAAGATATGAAATCAGCATGCATGAAGGATGGCATGTTCTCAGTACGGTTGAAAATGTCATGGTCAGAAAAGACCGACTGAAAGTAAACGTTGAAATGCTGCGCAATTTCACTCTTGCTATAAACCAGTGCACCATCGACCTTAATTTGATAGATCGGATCTTTCTTGCAACTGTGGTAATTCCAAAATTTCTAAGCATCATTTTGTATGAAACCTGTCAGAGTATTGGAAAAGTAAAATTCCTTGGCATGCTGAACTTGCGTCGTAAGTTCTCATTTAAATTCCTGAACCAAACCTTGATTACATTTTTTTCTTCAGTCACTTAATTCAGCGTTTAGAATTAATAACTCCCCAGTTAATCCAAGCATTTGATTTACCAATGGGCTTGCGCTTGGTTGAAACGAACTTATCCAGGCTATAATTACATACTGCCTAATATTTGTTCCAAAGAACATTTACATCAGGATCTTGAAAATCATCCAAGCAAAGTTCTAAATAATCTAGAACACTTTCATCATTAGCACGTGAAAAGGTTTTAAAAAGTAAAAGTACATTTATTTTTCCGACTGTTGGTTAGAGAGCAGATAAAACACGCGAGTTTATGATCAGAGAGGCCCTGCTCAACAGTTACCGTGTAGTCATTAATGCAACGACTAAAAAGAACAAGGTCTAAAAGTCGAGCTATTAGAACCTTTCTCACGTGTTTCTTCATTCACAACTTGAACTAAGTCATAGGCAAATATAGTATCGAAAACAAGCTCAGCTTTTTGGCAAGATTTAGACTTCGCGACACTCTAAGCGCCAACAAGTGAATCGCCAGTTTTTTCGCGCGTTTGTCTCACAACTGAAACGCTTTCTTCAAAATGCTTACTGTGGTGTAATATGCGCACCAGGGACATCAACATAAGTTACAAAATTAATTTTTCTTCAGTTTGTCATCAGAAACAATAAAACGCGCCTAATTTCTGTTCGTGCTAGCAACGTCACGCAGAGCACATACGTTCTCATAAATTAAAAAAAAAAGTTTACAATTTTAGGGTTTTCAGCAACCAAAAATGCCTGATACGCTCAAACAAGGAACTACCATTATTTTATAATATGTTTGGATTTTCAAATGCTCAAAAACAAAATGTACGGTGCACGATTCATTTTCAGCTTTATAACTTCGCCAAACGCAGGGCACTTTTTTTTTTCGTGTTGCGAACTTGCAAAATGGAAGCCCATACCGAGACACTTTGGCACGTAGCCACCGTGACACATACTATAAAGATAAAGACAGCAAAGATAATCTCACTATTGAAGGACGCTACAAAAACACAAAATGAGAGAGCGCATTTTAATTCTAGAACGTTGTTTTGACACTATGGGACCGGAAAGTGTTTTTTTTATTATTAATAAGTTTAAAATGAAGGAGGAAAAGACCGTCGAGATTTTTAAGTGACAATAAGCCATCTAGTTATAACGGCGAACTTGAATAAAAACGAATAAAATAAAATAAAAGTGGGCTTTATATCGCTACCGCCTGACAATGCCGGAGAAGTGCAGCTCTTTGTGGGCTCCCAATTTAGTGTTTCGCCGCTAAGTGAAGCACGTATCTCAAAGTTTCGCGGCTTAGGATAAAAGCTGTCAATTTTAAGTTTATTTTAGGACGTTAGCAGTTCAGATTACTGGAGAGCGCACTAGAGAGATATTCCAGACTAGCCAACAAGGCACGCCAGCGAACGTTGACAGCTCTTTAATCTAATAAGCATATAATAGAAAAGTTGACTTTGAACTTTGTCGGGAGTGGTGGTAAAAAAAGCGTGCATCAAAACGAAAGAAATCTCTCGATCTTTTTCGCATGGCCTCATGACGAGCGCGTTTTTTGTAACGGCCGCAATATGTTTCCATATCGTATGCCCACCGGCATCAATGGCGCGCAACCGTTGTAGTCGTTGATAATTTAAGAAACGAAAGGCGTGTTGCGTTCCGAGTATCTTATTATGGCTATGCAGTCAATGAGATAGTGACATAAAAAAAAACTTTAGTTCTTAAGCAGAGAAGGAGAAAGGAGGGGCTTATTTATAGTTGCTAGCTTAGTGTTTATTTAGTTCAGTCGATCATCTGTTGGAATCTTAAGGCGTCTGACAGGTCATAGAATTAAATATATAGAAAAAACAGCAAAATATAAAGCGAAGCAGAAGCCCAATTTTAGAGTAGAATACTTGCGTGAAGCCTGAGAACGAATCCGTGACCTTCAATGAGTCGTTTACTGAAGCGTTTTCTGCCCCTCTCCGATTCCTTTGCTTTTAACTTTTGCTACATTCACGTCCTCGCCAGGCTAGCTGTACGATTCGATATCGTATTTCTGATCCCCAGACAAATTGGGACTCATTGCCCCTTCGTATGAGGTCCAGACGTGAGCCGTCTTCAGGACTGCAAATCGCACGACCAGTGCATTGCCACGTCCGAATATGGGAGGCGAGCGGAGAAGAACCGACTCGATTTATCCGAATAATCGCTCAGTGCCGACCGGAAGTCGCGTCCATTTCCGGTGGTCCAACGCGCGCACCCATACCTCGGCCGTCCCGTGTCAATGCAATACCACCTAGAAAACAAGGCCTGCTCATGACGTCATTGTTAGTGGACTCCCAACCCGACCCCAAGCGGCAAACAGGCTGGACCTCGGCGAGATTCGACGCAAAGCGGCGGACGCGTCCGTGTTGGCGTCGCCGCGTGGAACCACGAGTGATGACGTTCGGGGCGGGAAAGGCGAAGGCCTTGTCTTCAAGGTGGTGTTGGTCAATGCCCGCTGCAGCTGACTCGTTTCTTGGCTTGTTTCTGTTTGAACGGATCGCTGTACGAGGCCGTTCGATGCGTTCGCTAGCCGCCTCGTCTCGGAATCAAGCCGAGATCGAGGCAGGGAAAATACTCTCCCTGTCGCTGTCAGTTTGACGGATCTTCGGCGACTCGCTCGTGTCATCACACACTTTTTCCCCGAGCCAGGTCCTGAGTTTTAAATGTTTGTACAGTTTATGGATAGAATTTGAAGAGTTAATTAAACGACAAATTCTGTGCAGATGAATGAAGCTTGTCTTCCCGCATTAAAGTGTACAAAATGCAAACGCTAATTTTTTATATGTTATCGAAGGAAGCCAGAGGACTCTCATGAACACATGCCGCAGAATGATGGAGAGAGCTCTTGTTAAGATTAACATTTCGCGAAGTTAACGAAAATACAATTCAGTGAGGTTTGTTTTAATATGTCGCATACTCATTATTCAAGATTATAAATTCTGGTCATTGATTGGAAAATATTTGCCTCGTTCATGTATTTCTTGATTAAGTATAGCTTTGCATAATGTAGTCTCCAGAAGATTCAAATTTTAGCGCGCAGAGACACCAGGATCGGTCTGAACACTTTGTTTTATTTTGTGAACAACATGTGGGCAGAAAATGTTGGCCCAGGTTTCTTGCGCGCTAATCATCTCTGACTATCGCCTCCACGAGGTGGTCAAATGCAATCGGCCGTGCTAGAGTTCCTTAGCTACCTACGGTAGCAGAGTTGCGCGTTCATCCTCGGCGGGTGGCCGTAGCGCCGGCTTTCCTGCACGGCCGTGGATCCTTCGGTCACGTGACTGAATTTGGTGATTAGCGGCACCGCGCGGGCCGCCGCGCATGAAAAACAGGAAAGGAGGAGAAGGAGGCAAAAGCAAGGGAACACAACGGGGCGCGTGCAACGACGGCGAAGCGACCGTATCGGTGGCTTTTCTGTACGGCGCTGGATTTTTTGTTCCTCACGTGATCGATCTCGGCGAATAGCTGCGAGGCGGCACGTGGAAAACAGACGCGCAACTCTGACTCTCATAGGGAGCCTACACAGGAACTCTAGGCCGTACCAGTGGCTCTTCGCCGTCGATAAAACGCCGGCGATAAAGACGTCGAGGGTGGTGTTGGGTTGTGGCTAGCGCAAGCACTGTAAAACACGTCCCGTTAAACCAGTGCGCTTTCTCATTCTTATAGGCGGGTAGCAGCAAGGGTAATACTCAAACAATTAAAGCCAGTGTAGCGCGTTAATTGCTGAGGACGGAAGATATGGTGCGACTGACTCCGAGCTTAGGTAAAAACGTTCTGTTTAATTCATGTGCCGTAGGGCTCGTGCCACCGAGTCGCGTCGTCGTCTTTGCTGTTGGCAACGCTGGACGTATTGACTGCTACAGCCGGTATAACTGAGCTGTGTGTCTCTGCAATATGAACTCACTTGAAGTGAGATTCGTGGGAAACAAAGCTTGTTCAAGGTACCTGAAACTCGCCAAGTTCAGAGCTGTTGGCGTCTTGTATTAGCCAGGCGACGTCGTCACTCTTCGTTTTATTTTAGAGCGCAGCCCTTAGGCGCCCGTTTCAGGGTTTCGCGGAGTCGGGGTCGGCGTCGGCGCCGCGGTCGGCGTAACCGCCCTAAATTTAGCGGCAAAATTGACGTCACGTGACCTCATCACAAATTAAGGTTTCCCGCTAAATTTAGCGGGGAAAATGACCTCACGTGACTTGGTGTCACGTCACCTATGAACAAATTCAGTTTCTCCGCCAGATCTGGCGGGAAAATTGACGTCACGTGACCTCAACAGCAATTCGATTCCCTGCTAGATTTAGCGAGGAATTGATTTGCTGTTGAGGTCACGTGGCGTCAATTTTTCAGCTAAATTTGGTTGGGAAATTGTGGGAGGAGGGAGGGTATGGAGGAGGAGGCGGGGAGAGTACGGAGGAGGAGGATGGGAGGGTACGCAGAAGGAGGAGGGGAAGGAGTAGGAGGAGGCGGAGGAGGAGGCGAGAGAAGGAGACGAGAGGAGGAGGATATAGGAGGAGGAGGAAAGGAGGAGAGGGAGCAGGGGAGGAAGAGGAGGCGGCGTACCTTAAATTTCACGTAAGTACCTACAATTATACAAAAAGAAATGCATTCAGCTGAAAGTTACAAATCCAAACATAGTGATCGGCCTTTTCCTGATAACATAGAAATAAATACCTAACAAAAAACAAACTTTAAAATACACAAGATACACGAATGATTAAGTATAGATGTCAGCCTCGCCTTCCGCCACAAAATTTGCAATGTTGGGGCCGTATTTAACCCACCACTCCAGGGCGCTAGCATTCTCATCAAAGAATCAGACCACACCATTGTTTGTTGCATGTCAGCCAAGGCGATCTCTCGACATTTTACTTAGCACATTTGGGGCGTTTTTACAAAATTGCCGCAATGTGGCGCTACTTATGTTACGAAACATTAGTGCAGAAAAATAGAAAACATTAGATTTTTCTTATGCCGACCGAACGCGTGATGCAAAAATGGTCGTCGTTATTTTCTTGTCATAGCTGGTGGACACCATAGCAGAAGATTTCATACGATACTATACTAGACCTAAGCCACTAGAGCGAAAGCGACACCATCCTAGAAAAAAAAAACGAAACACGAGAGCCATAGGCCCGACAGAGCGTGTTGAATTCGATACTGCCGGGGTTTGCACTCTAGAAACATAATCTGCCGCGGCCTCTCTTACTGGAATTGGTATCGATCCTGTCTTGGCTTGAGAACGGTCGTGATTGTTCTCTGTTCCTTCCGTCCCGCCTGTTCCTGCTTTAAGACTGGTGACGAATGTTCTAGGATCATCATTTTTTCGTCAAGAATGCGAATGTAAATGTGACATTGAATTAGGGACTTTATTTTTATTACAATAAATTAGAAGAGCCATCAGCTCGGTTTATTTTTCTGCGAATATGTTGTTACTTTCAACTCGTTAAGATTCTCTTTAGTCAGGCATATGTCGAAGAATACAAATTTTATATAAAAAAGATTACGTTACGGTGTACTCAGGTTATTGATGCGTTGGCGGTACTATGAGATTACTTGAGGAACTAGTATTGTAGCAAAATTAGAGAGAATACTGACTAGTTCATGCAATCTGTTAAGCAATGTACTCGTTGATTTGACATTAAAATACAGAGCTAGATTTATCTTTTCAGGTATCAGTGGTAGCGCCTAAAAGTCTCGTTTTCTCCGTATTCTTTAAATTTTTTTTGTTATGTACCTTTTTTTATTAATAGATAAAATCGAATATTGTTTTGACATTTTTTACACCGCGATTTGAATAAAAGCACGATAGAGCTTTTATTCAAGTGGTTGCCTCCCAAGGTTTGTCGGTGCCTCACAAGATCTGAGCTATAGCTTAGGTCTTGTGAGGCACCAAGGTATCGTAGAATACGCCAAGCTTACGCTAAAGGCGCCACAATTAACAGTCCTTGAGCATTATGATAAACTCTGAGACGGGGTTAGAATAAAAGAGTTAGATAGACCGAAACAATGAGGACAGAAAACGTCGAAAACCCATCTACAAATCATGTCTTGATCATGATTTCTATCAATGCGAATAGCATTCTTTGGATACTTCACGCACTTTTGCGTCTATCTATCTATCTATCTATCTATCTATCTGGCTATCTAACCTCTTACGCCGCGGGTCGATAAATAAATAAAAAAGACCGGCGCCGGCTGGGATTCGAACCGTTGACCCTTTGATCAGCAGGCAGACGCGCTAACCACAGAGCTATGAAGGCTTTTTTTTTTTTTTTTCTTTATTGCCGTTGTGTAGATTACCATATATACATGGGAGTGACAATGCAAAAATAAACACAAAGCACACGAAAGAACAGTGACTAATGACAAGTCCAGACCGCCCTGGCCAAGGCGCGACCGCCTAAAATCTTTTAATTGTCATTAAGGATTCTACGAGTGGAATCCAGTCTGGCACGCACACTTGTGCTTTATGCGTTTCAACCAAAGAGGCAATGCTTTCGCGGAAATAGTGCCCCGCCTCGCGCGCGTCGATATCGGCATGGCGCGTAGCCATCCGACACCTCCAAATGCTGTGCAGGCCCAATAACATTATCGTATCAAAGGGCACCCCATCCTCATTTTCTATGGAAAGATACCTGATGCCGTGCACGTCCAACGGAAAGTCTTTCTTCAGAGTGCGTTGGAGGACGTCCCATAGGAAGACGCCGTCCCAGCACTCCAGAAAGACGTGCTCGATTGTTTCAGGTTTTTTACAGAGTAAACAATGGTCACCCCACGGGACAAAGATTCCTTTCGCCGCCATCCACGTCTTTACAGTTAGCGTGCCGGTGTGCAATTTAAAAAAGAAGGTCTTTACACCCGGCGGAACTGTCATCCTCTTAACACGTTTTAAGACGTCTTGTCCTGGGCCTGCACAATACACAGCTCTATACAAAGGAACTGGAAGTACAACATCGCAAAGGTCCCTGTACAACCTTTTACGCGACACTTCGCTTAAGTAGTCTAAAGAAAAACGCGCTGCCAAAAATCGACATGAACCAACAACTTCTTTAAGGTAACCATAAACACCACCTGGCTCACTTGACGCAGAAACGATAAACTCGGGTAGGGCACTACTCAGTCTGACTTGACAAACGGTGCGTAAAAGGGGTCACTGACGTCGCGAAAGAAAAGAAAACGATTAACAATCTGCCGCAAAAACAAATGTGACAGTCCTAGTCCGCCGTCGCGAACGCGCCGGAACAGGTTCATACGACTCGTACGTTCCCATGTCGAGCCCCAAATAAAAACGGCAAAAACGCGCTGCAACTTCTGAACGTTAACTCTTGAACAGTGTAAAACTTGTAGCACGTACCACAGTTTGCTAACAAAAAACAAATTGCAAACTGTGGCACGGGCGAAAATTGAAAAATCCCAACCTCTGAACTTCTCCGCCTTCTCCCGTAGCTCTGCGACCTGACCACGCCAGTAAGGCTCGCTGTCCCGGTAGTTCTCTAGTGGAACACCTAAATACTTAACAGGAGTGGTTAACCACTTTACATTTTCGAAAACGTCAGGGTGGAAGGCCAATTTCCATGCCAAAAACCCAAGCATTTACTCCAATTCACAGCGCTACCAGAAACAAAACAAAAACGTTTGACAGTGTTGACTACTTCAACTATGCTTTCTTGGTTTACACAAAAGGTAGCAATGTCGTCCGCGTAAGCTAATATGCGCACCTCGGATGAATTAAGTTTGAACCCACAGATGGCACTATTTCTGAGTATGCTAAGACAAAAGGACTCTATGTAAATACAAAAAAGAAGAGGGGAAAGGGGGCATCCTTGGCGCACAGAACGTTGCACTTTGATACGGCTTCCTACCGACTTATTAACTATGAGACTAGTCGTACACCCGCTATACGCCATCCGCACGCCTTCGCGTATAACGGAGCCGACCATCACGTGATCTAAAACAGCTAAAAGAACATCATGAGGCACCCGATCAAAAGCTTTTTCAAGATCGATTTGAAGCATTGCTACTCCCCTATTCATTACATCGCAGCACTCCAGTACGCTACGGGCTTTTTGAATGTTTGTGACGATGGTTCTCCCCTTTATTCCACACGTTTGGTGGGGTCCTACCAGTTCTGTTATGACAAATTGCAGCCTTCTAGCCAATATTCTCATAAATATTTTATAATCGACGTTTGAAAGGCTAATGGGACGGTACGATGTAACCTGACGTAATTTAGCGGCGTCTTCTGTCTTAGGAATAAGTACAGTGTGTGAAGTCAAAAAGGATGGTGGAAGAACGTTAAGTTCGTAAGCTTCGTTAAACACAGTGCACAGTACAGGGGCAATCTCATTCTTGAACGCCTTATAGAAGGCTGCACTAAGCCCGTCGGGACCCGGGGACTTGCCCGGGTTTAAAGTCTCGATTGATATTTTAACATCCTCCACCGAAATGGGGGCTTCCAACCACTCTTTCGTTTTGTCGTCGAGACAAGGCATAAAAGACAGAAATTCAATTTTAAACTGCTCAACTGAAACTGGAACGTGCGCGAAAAGCGCGCTGTAATACTCGTAAAAGGCACGCTCTATATCAGACGGATCACTAGAGACCGTCCCGCCACAGTCTATTTCGGCGATGTCATTCCGACGCGCGTTACGCTTTTCAAGGCCGAGTGCTCGTTTGGTGGGTGTCTCCCCGGCTATCATCTTTCCTGCCCTCGCTCTGACGAGCGCACCGCGATATCGTTCTTTATCGATAAGCTCAAGTTTGGCCTTCAACGAACAAATGTCATCTTTGAAATACCCCGGCGTTTTGCTCTCTTCTTTAATCAGAATTTGCAAGTTGTTGCGCAGTACCGTTTCATTACGTCTTTCTTCGTTTTTAATTGCACTTGCCCTTTCCAAGGCTAAAATTTTAATTCGCTGCTTGAACAGATCCCACTTCGCCCCATACTCTGAAGTTTTCCAGTTTTCTACTTCCTGTAACCAGGCCTGAACTCTGGCTTCAAAAACATCATCCCCTAAAAGTTTTGAATTGAGCTTCCATAGCTCCCAGCTAAAACATTTTCTATTTTCTTTTTCACTCCGCAGACAACAAGAGACCAAACAATGGTCGCTAAATGAAACGGGTCGCACGCGGTATTCAAAACAAAAAGGCAAAAGCTCCAACGAAACATACGCACGATCCAAACGGGCATGGCTTGCCCCTTGGAAGTGGGTAAACAATACATCCCTCCCATTCCTCAAACATTCCCCGACGTCGTCTAGGCCGTTCTCAATGATTACTCTACTAAGACTTACAGTACTAACATCACTATGCGGCGTGGTACTTGTTTTGTCACGCGAGGAACATACGCAGTTAAAGTCCCCAAGCAAAATAAGCAGGCGCTTGCAGTTACAATATTGTTGTATAAAATCGAAAAAAGCCCGTCGCTCTTCCACCCTAGTTGGAGCATAAACGCAAATTATTCGCCATTCGAAAGAAGAAAAAAATAAATCACAGACAACAAAACGTCCCGAATCACACGTCGATACAGCCTGAACTGTCGCGCCCAAACTCTGGCGCACAAGCAGCAAACACCCCGCCGAGGTCCCTACCGCGTGGCTTACACATACGTTATAAAGTGTCGTGAAAGGACGCACCATAACTTCGGTCCGGTCCTCGCTCTCTACTTTGGTCTCTTGCACCGCAACGATATCTAGGTCCTGTTCGACGACCAGACGATACAGTTGCCTCTGTCTCCTACGTTCGTTCAGCCCTCGCACGTTTAGGGTCGCAAAACGAACAGACCTTTCTAAGGAGACCATGAGCTAGCGGGACCAGACCAAACGTACGGCGCTCACCTCCACATGCTGCTGTCACTTGAGATGGTCAGCTGACGCACCAGTTCACTGTGACAGTTTGCCACGTCCCTTCGGCGCCGAAGGCCGCTGCTGGCCTTCCGCTCCCGACAATCCCTCCACCACCCTCCACTTCTTCTCGATCTGGCGTAGCCGACGCTCCTGAGTGGCACCCGTGACGTCTTCGAGCGGGCGCTTCACAGCACCCACCTCGACGTCCATCTTTTGTCCGGCTGGGTCCCCGTCAGGAACCGGAGCTGCACCTGCCTCGACGTTGCAGGGTGACGACGCAGTCTGGTGCTCACCTGCCAGTGGAGTGGCTGGAGCCTCAGTCGAAGGCTTGTCCGGCGACGGGGCGTCCGGCGACGGGGCGTTCGCCCCCTCAGTTAAGGTGTCTGGCACCTCGTCCTTCTTGGGCTTCTCCGTCGGGGGCGTCGCAGAGGTTGCCGCTGTCTCGGCCTCCTCCTCATCCATGAGGTGGTCGTCGGTTTCGTCGTGCGCACCTCGTCCTGCGGCCTGGGCGTACGAACGGACGCAGTCGTCCCGCTCATGGCCAAAGGCCCGGCACTCGGTGCACCTGGGGGCCCGGCAGTCACGACGTATGTGGCCCGTCATGCGGCACCGGAGGCAGATTGGGGCCCGCCCTGGCACGACCACGAGCACCGAACCACCGCCGAGCCGAAGCTGGTGAGGTAGGCGGTCGAGGCTGACGCCCTCTCGCAGAACAAGGCGCACGATCCTGGTCGTCGACTCGGCGCCTTCAAACCCCGGCACCCTCCAACGCTCGTGCGCCACCTCCTTAACTTCTCCGAACTCGGAGAAGGCCCGGTGGATGACGTCGTTGGTAACGCCGAACGCCACCCAGTGCAGTTTCAGCCGCACCTCTTGCCGGAAAGGGTCGACGACGAGGCACGTGCGGCCCTTGACGGCGAGTCGTCCCGCCTCGAGGAGCTTCGTCTTGGCCGCGTCGGTCTTGAGGTCGAGGAGCCAGACATGGGACATCTGGAACGCCCCAATCTTGGCAACCTCACCGAGCACGCCTGCTTCACCGAGTGGTTGACGGAAGTCCTCGATGCGATATGGTCGACAAGCTATGTCGCCGTGGAGTACGACGGCACGCTTCATCGCCTCCCCTGAAGGCAGCTGGGGCAGAACAACCCTGTAATCTTCGGAGCCGGAAAAAGCCGAGTCACCACGGCCGGCGGGGGCCGTTATCGCCGCTCCGGAGGAGCTCATGATTCTGCGTCCGATTGCTGTCGCTGCCGGAAGAAGAATCCCAGAGCTATGAAGGCAGTCATTCAGCGCACTCTAAACGGTTGTTTATATCTTTACCATAGGACGCGCTTTACAGCGCTGTCACAGCTACCGGTGCGCGCGCGTTCCATGCACGAGGGCTCATTTCGCTCTCGTGAGGCTGACGCACTGCCGCTAGCTCACCCTCTCCCGCGCTCGGGAGAGGGTGATGTACCGGCCGTGCTCAGCCTCACGAGAGCGGAATGAGCCCTCGTGCATGGAACGCGCGCGCACCGGTAGCTGTGACAGCGCTGTAAGCGCGTCCTATGGTAAAGATATAAACAACCGTTTAGAGTACCGTTGGTTGAGACTAGCTGAGACGCCAGAAAGTCTGGTCGGTACCATTTTGAGTGTTTGTGCGTATGGCGCGTGCTTTGCTCGCCTTCCTAAGTGACACAAACGCACGTGCTGGGCTGCGGAGATCGTGCGCAGGGCTGTGAAAGTGTCAACAAATTTAGAATCGCCTCAAGAGTGGGCTAGCGTATCTAGAGTGTGCCGGCCACCTGACGAACGCGCATAACTCCGCACCGTTTGATGCTATTCGCATTAACGTAGATAATCATTCCCAAAGGATGGGTTCTGCTGATTTTTTTTTGTTTCCTTCATCGCCCCATATACGCCATCGGCCCATATATGCTACATCGCCCCATATATGCTCCTAAAAACATGTTTGTTTTCGTGAAAATTAAAATTAGACTTTTTTAGCCTGCCCGTTTCAGATGAAGCCTCCCATATCGGGCAGGCTGAAAGGATCTAATTTTTATTTTCACGAACAAAATATATGTCTTGGGGACATTTCTCAAATGAAGGAGGGCGCAAACCGAATGTTCCCCAAATTTTTTGTTCTCGAGTTACGAAGCGTAGAAGCCACAGTGGCAGATACCAGTGTTTTTGCCTGTCGTCGCGGGTCGCGTGTTTGACACCCTCTGCTGGCGCTAGAATTGTTTTCTACACCCTTTTAACTTTTCCCCCTTATTTATTAGGTACCATAGAGATACCTTAACGTATTCAGATATTTCTAATTGTTTGATTCTCTTCTAAAAAAAAATGTCAAACTCGTCACTCAGGTCAATTTTCAGTGAACTTTGACAGGTCATTACTTTGTCTGTACTTAAGGTACATTTTATTTCTTTAGTTCTATAGAAAGCGCTAAGCATGCCTAGTATAGGTATTGTAATATCAATATGATCTGCTGAGTAGCCGCTCCGCTACCTTCCCGTAAACGTTGTGACAAATAACAAATGTTCACTGATTTCCCGTGATTGAGGCTCAAATAGAGGTGCATACAAACAAAATATTACCTTTCTAGATTGTTTTTTTCTTTGTAGTCGACTAATATATCTAAAAGAATTTAAAAATAAAAATTTACAAATGTGGGGTTTTTGAGAAATTGATTTCAAACTTTCAACATTTGTTATTTCTTACAACATTTACGTGAAGGTAGCGGAGCGGCTAGTGAACCGATCATAATGCTATTATTATATTTATAATGGGTGCTTTGGGCTTTCGTTAGAGCCAAAGAAAAGAAAATTTACTTT
Organism: Ixodes ricinus; assembly: GCA_037355805.1. Lineage (NCBI taxonomy): Eukaryota > Metazoa > Arthropoda > Arachnida > Ixodida > Ixodidae > Ixodes > Ixodes ricinus. The sequence goes on from JAZHYW010024073.1 coordinate 13,932, forward strand.
AAGTACAGACAAAGTAATGACCTGTCAAAAATGACCAAAAAGCTACCGGAGTGACGAGTTTGAGAGTTTATTTTTAGAAAACAATCAAATTTATACAAATATTTGAATACGTCAAGGTATCTTTATGATACCTATTAAATGAGGGGGAAAAGTTAAAAGTGTGTAGAAAAAAACTAGCGCCAGCAGAGGGTGTCATACATGCGACCTCCGACAGCAGAGCAAAAACACTAGTTTCTGCCACTGCGGCTTCTACGCTTCGTAACTCAGGAACAAAAAATCTAGGGAACATACGGTTTCCGCCCTCCTTCATTTGAGAAATTCCTCTAAAACATTTATTTTTTCCGCGAAAATTAAAAATTAGACCCTTTTAGCCTGCCCGATTTGAAATGAAAACACCCATGTGTATACTTACATTACCCCCATAATTGGACAGACTACGGTGACTCAATGTCCTTACGGTGATACCGTTCTTTGTTCAACTCGATTCTGACAGTACGTGCTCAGATGGAATATACAAAGAAATCGCCGCAAACAAAATTAAGACATGGTCTAAATCGAAAACGACTTGCTGAGTGTCTTTAAAGACTACTAAATGATTAAATTTTAGAAATATTATCACTCGTGCAATTGGCACATTGCTAGTAAAACGAAAACATTTTTTCCCGTCTCTTACCATCGGCGTTTTTACTACCGCCAGCATTGCGCTCGTTGCTGGAGCGGTAAGTTTAATTCACCGCCACGCTTCCCATGCGCCCCATATATCTTTCTAAATGTTACTCATTCAGTAATTTTTGATGACGCTCAGCAAATCTTCTTAACTGAAATGTTTATTTTTAGTTATTAAAAAATATATATGACGTAATAGTGAGTTATCAGACTTATCGTGACGAGTTGTCCCCTATATTATTTTCCCCCATCCGTATAACTCACATGCACTGAGCACATACTTTCACGGAACTTTTTAAAACAAGCTGGCAAAACCTAAAAAAAAGAATACACCCGGTATATCACGAGTTCGGTGAAGGTTTAGATTTTCTGGGCCACCGTAGTTTCCAGTGTGTAGGTGGTGGCTCTTTTTCAATATTTTTGTTGGTGCGCCCTAAATAACGACCTATGATCCTTTATTTCTACAAGGAGGAACATTAACAGCGCAAAGTTGCCTTGTGGGCTATAGTTTGATTCATTGTCAAGAGTATAAACTGACTCCCGCATATATAGCAATCCTAGTGCACATACACTGGCTTCTCAGTGCAGTTTCATCACGCAAACCTTACAAAAATTATCCGTAGGTGCTACTTGTGCAATGGTGCGACTTAGAGACCGGATGATACAGTATAACGTTGACAGGGGCAATATGGAACGAGTGGAGACTCGCATTTTTGCATTCACGCTAGCGGGACTTTTATGCTCACGTAAAAAGGTTCTCCTGTTTTAGTTTTGCCATCGAATATAAGAACAATTTGTCTGTTCTGCAAACATCAAATGCATATTTAATATAAAAAGCGATCCGCAAGAGATCTGTGGTATCATCTCAGCAGGTTTATACGCTTTCAATATTAACTTCATGCGTACCGCATGCAATATAACAAATACATATTTTGCTACCGAATTAAGGAAATTACTCCATGGTTTCTGCAATGAATTACTGTTACTGGTGAAGTGTATATAGTGTGTCCTCCAAAAAAAAAAGTTATAGGTTCTTTCGTTGTTTGCTTTTATTACAAAACTAAACTGTTCATTCCCGAATGCCAAACGCCCATGCCGAACGCGCGTTCCCCGCACAAATGTAGCACTAGTGTACGGAACCAGATGCCTAAGTTTCATTGCTTATTTTTGTTTTATTCAAAAGCTTTTTTTTTTTCAATGGGAACATTTTTGCCTGTTTTCCCTAAGTGGCGCCATTCAGTTATGTTCACATCAAAATTTTCAGAAAATCACATATACATTTTGATTAAGCTAACGGTTAGTCCTGAAACTATGGCATCTGCTTCTGACAGCTAGCGCTATATATGGGCGGATAATCTGCGTTCGGTGATGCGTAGTTTGATTTTGCGATTAATAAACACTGTAAGATTTTTTTTTGACGTCCTGTATATAAACAAAGACCCCGAATCTTTTATGTACAGCAGGAGGTGGTGTATGGTAATTTAATTGGGTCACGCGAAAACAAACCACTGCTTATTATACGAGAGCAGAATAAATAAACGGCGCCGTTCGTGCGGTTTGTGCAGCATAGAAAGCCTAGAATTAAGAGCAGGAGCAACTGAAACCGTGGTGAGCTTTCGCACGTTAATGGCGGGGGACACCTCCCGCGTCGATTGGTCGCAAGTGCGCATGCGTTGCGCTGTCCCGCGACGATGAGGAAAGCAGGCGGAGAGGTTCGCAGACGGTCAACGCTTTCGTCGGCTCTTCCCAGCTCGCGTTGCGAACGTGGCCCATATTCCACGTGACCCAGGTTGTCGAGCAGTTGGAAACACTCTCGAATCTCGGCACACTAATGCGGGGGTGGGAATAGATGTTCGACGCAATAGACCCTTCTCAAAACTTGCGTGCTATCGAGTAGCTGGTGCGCCGATTATCCGGGCCCGCCATTGTTTCGGGAACGTACTCTGAACTAGAATTGGACACGAGGCTAGTCAGTGCTCGGCGAGGACTCGGTCAATCACGCGTTTCGCGCCCAACATGGATGAATGAATGGCTGGTAATGACTATTGCCTTTGTAACGGGCGACAACTTGCGCCACCTAACCTAACAACTCGTCATCCCTTCTATTTTTCTTTTTTTAAAGAAGCGATGACGTACTTTTCTTGACGGGAACAAATGACGTACACCCCAATCGTTGCTCAATGAAATTTCGAAGAGTCTGTGCCGCTGAAAACTTTTATTTAACGCATTTAGAGTGTCGTGGCGAGATCTATGCTTTGCTCGTGGTACTAAAATCATAATATTATATGTTTGAGCTAATGCCATTCTTCGTTTTGGAGCCACGAAAATAAAATCTTACATCAGATACATTGTATCCAAGGCTCCGGCCCCGACGAAAAAACTTGTACTTTCTCAGGCGCTACTTATGATTTCCGCTGAAATATTCTCCGTAAAAATGATTGTGGGAACTTCTATTCTTTCGCGGAAAAGAAAACATTGCTATGTATGTCTTGCTGACTAAACTATTACATACAAGAAAAAAGCGTTATTTATTTTGTATTCGAAAAACCACATCCCGTACGTTGGTAGGTCACGGTTCAATTGTTACATCAGTGTTTAGGATTCAATGTTACTTACCGCGAGTTCTAGAAATATTGGCGCTTAAAACGTACCTTTTTCGATTGAGTGTTTTTGTAATATAAATTACGACACAATGGCAGAATTAGCAGTTCATGGATTATCTTTTTATTGAATAAGTTAACTGCGGGATCTCTGTTCGCCTATCTAGTTCTTCGTTCGCCCTCTCGCGGCCAAAGCGGGAAGCGCTTTAGCGAGTGTGTCCCGCATCCCCCGCTCAAGAACCGCATAAAAACAGCTCCCAAGAGAGAGTATTTAAGCCAGGGTGCACAACTCAAAAATGACGCGGGCCGAAAATTGTTTATTGGAAACTGCGCGGGCCGCACCTAGTGTGACACGTTACACCTTTTTGCTGCAGACAGGTTTTCAATATCCGGCATCATCGCACTGGTGGCCGTCTTCAGCACACCTCGCAGTGTCATGTCCGTCATAGAAGATCGAAGACGGTTCTTGTTGAGGGTCATCAGTGAGAACGTCTGCTCCCAGACATACAGTGCTCCCAAAGAGTGATGCAAGCTTCAATGCGTGGTCCACAAGGTTTCCGTACTTGCTCCTGTCAAGGCTTCTGTAGAAGTCAAGCAGCTGAGACTCACGATGCATACTCTTCAGTTCTGGCGAGCACTGGAGGTCGATGAGTTCTAGCTGCAGCGTCGGACCTGCGTCTTCCGGTGCGACAGAAAACGGATCGCGGAACAAATCGTAGTTACTCTTCTCACTTTCGAATGCCTTGAATTTTTGCTGGAACTCGGAGAGCAGGAACTCAACCTGTTGAGCGTACGTCGCAGCTACCGTCTTCCGATTTTCGCCGGTGGAAAAGAGCTTCTGGCAGGTTGGAAAGTAAACTATGCTTCCACCTCCAAGCTGCAATTTGAAGAGGCGCAGCTTTCCTTGAAACGCGAAGATCGCGCTCACCATGTCCGTAATGAGGTGGTCTTTTCCTTGGAGAGCTATGTTAAGCGTGTTCAGATGGCTTGAAATATCGGTGAGGACTGCCAGATTCCACGACCATTGTTCTTCCTCCAGCTCTGGTGTGTGTTTCCCTTCCTCTTGCAAGAAAGCGATGATGTCGGCCTTCATCGCGACGAAGCGACTCAAAGCATTCCCTCGGGTTAGCCAGCGAACTTCAGTGTGATACGGGATGTCCATGTGCTCACTCTCCATTTCTTTCAGGTACTCTTGAAATTTCCTGTGCTTCAATCCCCGAGCACGTATAAAGTTGACAACCGAAGTCACGACCTTCATCACATGGTCAAACTTCATCACTTGGGCACAGAGTGCTTCCTGGTGAAGCACACAGTGATATTGCTTCAGTTCTACACCACTGAACGCTTGAAGCAAGGCAACGGCTCCGTTTCTCCTTCCCATCATGGCTGGGGCTCCATCGGTGCAGACACCTGCGAGTTTTTCCCATGATAGCTTGAGCTTCTCGATGACGTCTTTGACCTCCTTGCTGATCTCTTCTCCCGTAGTCCGTCCGTGCATTGAGCAAAGCTCTGCCAGCTCCTGAGTAACTTTGAAGTTTTCGTTCACACCAAGGATGAAAACAAGCAGCTGTGCTGTGTCTTTGATGTCTGTGCTCTCATCCAAGGCAAGAGAGTAGTAGACAAAATGACTGCAACTCCTCTCCAGCTGTTTTGATAGGTCGTCGGCAATGTCATGCACACGTCGTTGTACTGTCATTCTTGATAGGCTCAGGTTTTGGAAAACCAACTTCTTGTCCGGGCACATCTCGTCAGAAGCAATCATAAGACATTCCTTGATGAAGTCGCCATCAGTAAACGAACGACCTGAACGAGCGATCTGTCGAGATATCTGAAAAGACGCCCGCGTGGCTGCTTCAGATGTGTTCTTTGCTTTCGTAAAATGGCTTTGCTCAGCAAGCAAATTCCGTTTAAGTTCTCGGACTTTGTTTTTCTATCCGAATCCGAAAGAGCGCTGAAGTCGCGGGCATGTTTAGTCTCGTAGTGGCGTCGAACGTTGTATTCTTTAGGAGCCGCGAGAGATTCTCGACACACAAGAGATAAGCACTTCGATGCGTTCTCAATGAAAAAGTACCTCCATGTTCACTCCTGGTTGAATTTCCGGCCCTCCTGGTCGATTTTTCTCTTCTTTGGAAGTGCACTCATATTCCAAGCGTGACACGACTAGATTTTCTCTATCTGCAACAAGCTGTCACTGATCATGTCCCAACAGGAAGGGAAAGGGCTGTAGCCTCCGTGGAGAGAGGGAGGAGGAAACGGGATGAAGAAGAACTGGAACAAGGATAGGGGAGGGACGCTGTTAGGGGTCATAACAACGCACTCGATGGCTGTACAGGCTTTTGTATTGTTGTTTTCTGTGGGTCTAGTGGACAGGGAATATTTGAACTGAGGACGCAGAGTTTCCCCCGGAAAAGAGGACTTCAAGAAAACTAGGTCAACGGGTTCGAATGCTTTCTGCCAAGTCAACGGCCGCAGTGCATTAAATGACAAGGTGAGCGGTTTCTGCGCTCAGCTGAGCCGCGGGCCGCGGGCCACACAGAAAGCGCCTGCTGGCAGCATGCGGCCCGCGGGCCGTATGTTGGGCCTCTGATCCACACATTTGGCAATACAACCACCAAACAATCCTGTCGACGCGTGGCTGTGATCCTTCAGGGCCATCATAGCAATCAGAAGGTTACATTTGAAGCACTGGAAATCCCCGAGCTGTGCACGTTATCGCACCAGCAACTTGATGACCATCTGGTGACGCAACTTCATTCAAACGGATTTCAGGCCGCAGATATCATTCCTCCAGATTCTGACACAAGAGTAGACAATAACGTAAGCGTTCTTATATGTTCAGATGTCTACTGGCAAGTGGTCAAGGGAAGGATCCAACGCATAAGTCAAACCTTAACCACCAATGAAACCATTTTTGGCTCGGTGGTTCAAGGGACTTACTCTGGGAGAGTATCTGTCACCCTTCAACCAGAGCGCGGCCAGCAGGCTTCACAAGGCGTCTAGCTTCGACCATCTGCTGCCGGGCTTCATCACCCACCTCTTCTCGGGAGACTCCGACGGGGAACGCAAGACGATGCGTCGCAAGAGTTCGGGACCAAGAGTTCGGAACGGAAGAGTTTGGGACCGAGATGGAACAAACGCTGCCTCGGGGCCTGGGCTGTGGCTCGGTGAAGGAGTTCTGCTGCTCGGCCGTGAGACAGGCCCCGTCGCCTCGTCACGGGGGCTGCTGGCCCCCGGGCAGCCCCCGCCGCCATCCCTGCCGCCGCCGCCGCCCCCAAGCCGCCGCCATCCCTGCCGCCGCCACCGCATCCGAGACCCGTTTTAGCCCCGAGGCACTCCCTGGTGCGGAGGGACTACAACGACCTGGGTCCCGTCTACGCCAACAACCAGGAACTCTTGACCAGGTTGCAGATGGGCGCAGACGACACGACGCCCATACTTGAGGAGCAGGATGAGGAACAGCTCTTGCGAGGGCGCCCTGGTCGACCTGGACTGCGAAGGCGACTGCGTGGCGCCCGTGTGTCGGCGGAGCGCCTCGTCTCCCAGTGCGGGCTCGCACATCCTGGTGCTGTCGGACCTGGACTTGTTCCCGCAGCCCGTGCCGCTTCCAGAAGGAGCTCGGAGTTCGTCCCCTACTCTTTACTTTTAATGGCTTGCGACCAGGCACGTGGCCAGGATTTTGTTTTGGGGGGGGGGCCCGCCCATTACGAAATGCTGTATGAGGGGGAAGGGGGAGAGGAGGTCCCAGCAAAATGGAGGATTTCGGGGGGGGGGGGCCCGGGCCCCATGGGCTCCCCCCTGACTACGTGCCTGCTTGCGACAACGTTTCTTTCTGTTCTGCTTGTGTGTTAACGGCTTCCTTTGATCCCGCCCTTTTTTGTGATTTTGTTTTCACATTACTGTCACTGACCCCTCGTGTTTTCTCTTGTCTCTCATTTCTTCGGCCGGCGCGGGAAGTTGTTGTAGATTACAGGAATTCAACCACCAGAAGGAAGAGGAAAGAGAAGACAGGAAAACACGAGACTACAGACGGCAGACGATCGGAGCACGAGAGAATAAAACGGCCACCAGCGAAACGGATGCGCTCGGGTTCTTTCCTCAACAGTTATTACTGTGTTGCAGACAATTCCAAAATTGCAAAATTTTGAAATATTTACATCTTTCTTTTCAAAATAGGTTTGGCGTGAAATATATTTTATTACTCCTTATGGAAAATATTTTCCTGCTTTCCACTTGGGGCCATTTGTTTTCCGGGGACACGAAAACTGTCAGTACGGACCCTTTTACCGTGAGCTCTCGCAAGGCTGCAGGCTCGAGAACAACATGAGCTGAAACAGTCTTCCACAATACTTTGGCATAGCCGCTAGTTTTTAAAAACAGGTGTTCTCCGGAGTACAATAATATACCTTGGACTATTTGACACATTGAGAAATAATAGAGCGTGCGCGGCCGCAGATGTGGAAAACTGCCACATCAAGTGTTTCAGCTCACTTAGTCTGCAAAGGTACATTATAATGCGTACAGCAACACCGGGCCATCCATTTTAGCCAGCAGAAGACAACGGATGATGCATTCAAGCTAAGTCATTTCGGAACAGAAATAGACGATCAATATAATAAAATTAACAATATCCGCAAAATTGTCAAAAAGCCGGAAAGGTTTTCCATTAGAAATGTTTACTCCCGCATAACATAACGATGACATCAACAAAAATACAGCTGTTTAACACTTTTCAAAGTGGAATCTTTGGTAAATACTGGCAAAAATGATAAGACAGGCCCTCCAGGCACGAGTTATCGGAAAGAAGTTCAACGCTTGGTGATTTGTAGTGTCTGGCGTGACTCTTGCTTCATATGCGTCAGTATATATTGAAAACGCCACCTGTGTAGGTAGAGAAATGTCACTATTCCTTGTTGATGTCTAGAGACATAAACTGCAACCCACGATTCTTGAATATAATTATAAGAAGATATACCTACGTTCAGATATCTAGATCTCGGGAATCTTTGCTGAACACCCTGAGGATCATAGCCAATTCCAAAACGGTGACTTTTGAGCAATTTGCTTGCGGGGGCAGTAGCGACCGCAGAGAGAGAGTACGTCGTGGTTCCAAAGTGCCTCAGGGTAAACAAATGTTCCAGCGTTGCGGCTTCACGGCAATCTGTTCCAAAACAGCCGCTCTGGAGCGAGAAGTTCTCGGCAGCTCTGACGTCGGCCTCCCTGTTCTTGGTGGTCCTCTGCGCCTAATGAGTTTTGCCCGAATCGATAACTAGTGGTGTCAGAAGCAAACACACCATTGCGAATCCAAACGAGCCACTGAAACTGCAGCCTTATTCTCACCTTTACGCCGTCACTGGATTGGTGCGAGTTGTGGTTTAAATTATCTTGTTTTTTTTTGCTTGTTTTTAATCGTTGGGGTGGATAGTTTATAAATATTGAAGACTATGAGTACAATGTTTTTTTGTGTGTTTTGTGAGGTCTTTAAAAGGACGTTTTTGTTTTTATCTGCATAGTATATTGGTGGGTGATTATTAATTTCTTATCTACCTCATATTTCGGAGTATGCCTGCTTTTTGTTTAGGCATAATCTGCTACATTATTTTACCGTAATTTCCTGGGAAAAAAGTATTTTCTTCATTTTAAGGCACTCGAACCTCAAAACTTGTCAAAATGAGGCAGACACACCGGTGTTGTTACTAATCACGTAATGAGACTAATACTTACACTGTGCTCGAACTTAGAAAAATATAGTAGCCCCAGAAAATATAGTAGCCCCTTTTTCTACTTTCTAAAACAAAAGGTTTTAGTAATTTTTAGTAAACAAGTTTTTAGTTATTGTTAGCAAAAAATTTGTAGTAAACGTTTTTACAAATGCTTACTTCAAGGGCATGTTTATGGTGAGCCATGCTTCAACTCACTTCTTCACCATCTTCACCAATATACAGAAATAGAAGTAAAAAACTGTGCCACTCGGATATTAATGACGTTAACACTTTTGATTTTATTATTCCACAGTACGCGTACAGAATGGAAGATTATGCCTTAAAGCCCGCCGCCTTGAAGTGCCCCGAGCGACACGTTTCTCGAAAACGAAGACGAACGAAGAAGATTCACCATACAATCCAAATCGTTACGGAGCTCAGAAACTGCGGCTTGTTAACGCGCCAGAGCGGTGACATACGCGAACTCGAATCGACTCCCAGCGCGGGGTGCGGGCGACACGTCGACTCGAAGGAGCGTCGCTTCGGGAATTGATCTTGGGGCAAACAAAAAAGCCAGTCGAGTCGACCGCAATGGCACGTAGAAGACAAGGCCTCCCCCTCTGCCCCTCCAACGTCATCACTAGTGGGCCCACGCAGAGCCGCCTTTAGCTTGCGTCAGCGTCTCCGGCGGAAGGCGGCGACGCCAAGACTGACGCGTCTGCCGCTTTTCTGCGTACTGTCGTCGAGCGTCAATGTGTTTACCGCTTGGGGCGGGTCGGAGATCCACTAACAATGACGTCATGGGCGGGCCTTGTCTTCTAGCTGGTATTGGTCGACCGTAATGGCACCGCCGGTGACGCGCAGGACGTGTGCGGCTTATAAGCGGGTAAAGAAAAGAAAAAGCTAAAACCAACTTTTGCAGACGCCGGTGGATCCAATCCCCAAATTAATGACGCCACTTGGCCGGTTCTGTTTGTTTGTCGCGGTTATGCGGGACCTTTTCTTGGGGAGGGTGGGCTAATTTCTAAATTGCGACATCGGGAGTCTGTGAATCGGGGCATCGGTAATTTGTCTTTCGAAAAATGGCGCAATTTAATATAACCTTTTTGATTTGTGAGTTTATTAAACCTTTTTTTCGGTTTGTATGTTTTATTTGCATTTGTTTGCATGCACTGCAAGACAACTCTGCGATGCCGGAATGCGTTCTTAACAAGGAGAAAATGTATATCAACCATATATATGTATATACGGGGTGTTCTTTTATCGAATATATATTTTAAAAAAAAGTCTTAAAAACAACACAGAGTGCGGTCTGTGCAAGTGAGACGTTCCCATTCTCTTCTTTTGGTGTCAACTTTCGTGTTCCTCAGTCTTGGGCTGCTTCAAAATATATAGCGAATGTTTGTTAATTAGTCATCTTTTACTTGCATTCTCTTTTGGACATAATGTCCACCTGGCCATAAATCTCACTTGCAGAAACCACATTTGTGTAGCTTTCACGGAATTTTTTTTAAATCTGTGTACTATAAAAAAGTCACACACACACTCGTTCTGCATAAAATAATCCGAGTCAACCAACATACATGTCTAGGACGGTTTCCCCATGAAAAAGGTATGCTGTTGCCATGCGAGCTTGAAAATTTGATGTCATCCCCAATTATGAATATTTGCGTCATTTGATTTTATTGATGACGTCAAGCTTTCGTACTTAAATTTTCGGGATTGTTTTCACGTCTAATACGAGATTGAATTTATTTGTTGCTGAAAAAATACTTCAACCCGTGTGTTCGGACAGACACCAAAAAACGGCGAAAAACACTGTCTTCTTATGAATTACCAGCTGAACATAAAAAATAAAAGTCTGAGGACACCTAAGCATATTTATAAGTTGTGAATGCGAAACCATGCCGCCTGCGACATATTGCTTCCTTCTCGCATTGTCGAAGGGCCTCGTCCTCTTGCCTCCTGAGGCGCTTTGAATCGCGATCCGCTTGCGCCTCCCGGCGGCCAAGCGCGCGCTCTTCTGAAGTGGCCGCGCTGGCCCGATGTAGACTCTGACACAACTAAACGGAACGTCGTACACCACATTGGTGACGCACGCAGTATATTGCAGCGCGTGTTTCTTGGAGCACGGTGCTTGTTTTTGCCTTGTCAGCATAGGACATATCCTGGCAATATCCGATGTGGTTTGGGCAATGTATATATAAATATAGGTGCCAATAGTGTTAATAAAAACCAGTTGAAAGTGAAGCGCCTGTCCTGTCGTTCGTGTTTCTTTATTGTCCCCGTTTGTTCGCGCTTTTTAACCTTTCATTCAGTAATGGACCAACTAGCCCAAACCCAAGTTTGAATGCAACTTGTTTGTTTCTTTTTTGTTCAGCTCAGAAGAGTAATATCGCTTTTAAACAGGCTTTACGTGCATACCGAGAATTTATTAAAAGGAAAAAAAAAGACATACATACAGGGGGGACCGGTGGCCGAGTGGGCTAGCGCACACCAGCTCGGAGCACGTGGAGCGAAAGCTCGCGCTGCAGAACCCAGGGATCCTGGGTTCAACCCCCGCCCCTGCACGTTTTGATCTGGATGAGCATCGCACCGGCGTGCGGTCGTGTATCACTACTGCCTGGTGCACGTTAAAGACCCCAAGCTAGCGGTTGCACCGCACTGCCTAAATTGCTCATCTACAGCTCATCTACGCACATTGAGGCAGACTAACTTCCGGCTTTATAAACATACACACAACAATTTGCTTAGCGGTAACATTTTCAAAAATATTTCGCTAAGTTTAGTGGGGAAAGTTTTCCGTAAAATTTAGCGGGGAAATGTTACCGTTAAATTTAGCGGGGATATGCTACCGCTAAATTTAGCGGTAACATTTTTCCACTAAATTTAACGGAAAACTTTCCTCAATAAATATAACGAAATATTTTCGAAAATGTTCCGCTAAGCAAATTGTTGTGTGTATCTTTATACAGCCGGAAGTTAGTCTGCCTCAGTGGGCGTCTGGTGTCTCAGCTGTAGATAAGCAGTTTAGCCACTACCTGGGGTATTTTTTCTGATGTTTCCGATAAAATATGCGGGAAAAATTTGCCACTATATTTTGCTGGGAAATTTTTCAACTAAATTTAGCTGGGAAATTTTTTCGCTACATTTAGCGGAAAATGTATCCGCTAAAAGTTTTTCTGATAAATTTAGCGGGGAAATGTTTCGAAACGTTTAGCGGGAATCCGCTAAAACGTATTTTTCTGCTAAATTTAGCGAGGAAATTTTTCCGCTAAAATTAGTGGGAAATCTTTCCGCTAAATTTATCGGGAAAAGTTTTCCGCTCAAAAGTTTTTTCCGCTAAATTTAGCGTAGACTTTTCCCTCTAAAAATTTTTTTCGCTAGATTATGCGGTGAATGTTTTCCGCTAAACTTAGCGGGGAACTGCATCCGCTAATTTTAGCTGGGAAATTTTTCTGCTAAGTACACCCAGAATTTTTCCGCTAAAAAGTTTTTCCCTCTAAATTTAGCAGGGAAATGTTTTCTTTAAATTTAGCGGAGAAGGTTTTCCCGCTAAATTTAGAGCGCAAATCTTTCAGCTAAATTAGGCGGGGAAATTTTTTATAATGCAACGCGCGGTTACACCCGCTTTCCTTATACCCATTATACAACGCGCGCGGTTACGCCGACGGCGACGGCGACGCTGCTCAAGCCGGAAACGGGAGCTAAAAACTGCGCTCTAAAACGGTATTTTTTATTTTTTTTGGAGTGGGGGGGGGGGATTTACACTGCATTTTGAGACATGGGTCACGATAAGTTCCTTCGGAATTGCTGAAGTGTGCCGCGAGTGAATATGTGAATATAAGAATTGCGTGAATAGGCTTCTCTTTTTCTCGGAAACAGTTAATTTTGTGATATACGTGTCCAATTTAAAGGTACCATGAAATGATTCTGAAATCGAATTTCATCCACCGGACGTCGTAAAAGGTGTGAAAAGAAACACAAAAACACAAAAATAGGGAGCCAAAAAAATTCTTTGCTATAGAACTTTTAAAAGAAAACTGGACTCTTTTGCGCCTTCTTTCCTTCGAAAGCTCTCTGCCTTTTCACTGCTATGCATCCGCGGAACTGCAGCACGTCAGCCGAATGCACGTCGCCTATTGGGTAAGCGCCTACCTCACCAGCACCGCGATCATAAACAATAAATAGCCGGCAAATGTTTCCTAAAAGTTTTGTTAAATAATATTCAGATCCACATTTTGTAGCATAATTAGAGATGTGTGGCGAAAATTGCCAAATTTGATAATGCTGAGAGCCAAGCGCCATCTATCGTGTGGTAAACGAAGCTGAGAGCCAGCTCCGGAGCTGTCCTTTTTACGATCAAATCAGCATGGCCGACAGCGTCGCTTGGTCACCGTGGTCACGACGACCAACGAACGTTTATTTTTTTACGTGTTCTTCTCGCGCGTCCCGACTTCAAGCAGCAAGAAAAAAGTACTTGAAACAGACCACGACGAACAAGAACGCTGGATCCACAAACACCCGAGAGAAGCTACAACGCGTCTACGAATCCACCGAACTTGGCAGATAGGCCTAGCAGCCGACTCAGTGCTGCGTTGCTTCAACGGTCCTTGGCCAAGACCGTCTGCCCACGACCGGTTGGCGTGCTGAATGGAATATGCCCGCGCGACCCTTGTGGACCCTTCCCGTATTATAGTTTGATCGCTGACCTCAATTTTAGATTAACAGGTGAGGTCAATCTCTTCCCTTGTCATCTCCTTGTTTTCCGAGGCAGTGTTGACGAACACTGTCGTCTCGTCGATTCTATCTACTTGTTTTGTGTGATATAGAGCTCGAATAAACGCCGTATGGATTACCTTCGTAACACGGTATGTACACTTTGTTATTAGTATGCCATTTTTATTCTGACACGACTGCACGTCACTGTCGAGCTATAAAAGTTCGTGGGAGCTACGTGGGAGCTAGGCATACCGGCGTATGAGACTAGTCCCATGCTGTCGCTGTAGCGTAACATATCTCATTGAATTTCGCTCAGCTGCGATGTGTCCATGGCTATCGCGGCGATGAGAGGCGCCGATTCAGAAAATACGTCGGTGACATCAGCGCGGTAAAACCTACCGGCGCACCCCCAACTCGCCTCCGCTCCCATTCTCCTACTGCCGAGAGAACTTCCGGTTCCTGTCCCAGCGTACGTCACGACCGTCAAAATTACGCCGCAACTTGTTTTGCGGTCAGTTGAGAGAAAGAAAAAGTCGATATTTCATTATTTTTTTGTGTAGAAGTTAATGAACCGAGACGAAAACGGATGCCTGTTCGGCATTCAGTGAACGTTGAAGGTTTAATGTAAAAGTTATCTGGCAAAAGTAAAAAGGTCATTTCATGGTCCCTTTAAGCACTTAATTTTCCTTTTGTTATACAATTGTTTTTTTGGTAGGTTTCAGAAAAACAAAATAAAAAACACTATAAAACAACAACAAAAAATGAAAGCCATTTACAACTCCCTGTAACGCCGAATGAGAGCGCGACTCTTGAGGAGGAGGAGAAGGAAAGGGGGGGGGGGGTCACGTGGCCTGGGCGTCACGTGACCTCGAGGAGGCGGGGGGCGGAGAAAATTTTCCGCTAAATTTAGCGTGTAAAATTTTCCGCTAGATTTAGCGGGAAAATTTTCGGCTAGATTTAGCGGGGAAAATTTTCCGCTAGATCTAGCGGGAATATTTTCCGCAAGATTTAGCGGGGAAAATTTTTCCGCTAGATTAGGCGGGAAAATTTTCCGCCAGTTTTAGCAGGGAAAATTTTCCGATAAATTTAGCGGGGAAAAATTTCCCGCTAAATTTGTCGAGGAAAATTTTCCGCTACATTTAGCGGGGAAAAATTTTCCGCTAAATTTAGTGCAGAAAATTTTCCGCTAAATTTAGCGGGGAAAATTTTCCGCTAGATTTAGCGGGAAATTTTTTCGGCTAAATTTAGGGGGAAAAGTTTCCGCTAAATTTAGCTGGAAAAATTTTCCGCTAGATATAGCGGGGAAATTTACCCATCATCCACCGCGCGGTTACGCCGACGGCGACGCCGACGCTGCTCAAGCCGGAAACGGGCGCCTAAGAGCTGCGCTCTAAAAGATCTTGTAATCGATTTAAATGCCGTCTCAATTATCTGTCTTTTTCTTATTTATTAGCATATAAAATAAGCAACCACTACTGACTAACTATTTTCAAGCCAATTAACATCTACTTCAAAAAAATGAAAGACGCATACAACTCGCTGTAATGCCGAATCAGAGCGTAGCTCTTGAGGAGGAGGAGGGAATGGTTCGGAGAGGAAGGTATGCCCCTCCTCCTCCTCCTTCCCTCCTTCTATTCCCCTCCTCCCTCCTCTCCTTTTTCTCCATCTCCCCTCCTCCTCCTCACATTCTTCTCCACCTTCTCCCTAGCTCCTCCTCCACTCCGTGCCACCTTCTTTGTGACGTCACGTGAAGGTCGTGACCTTCACGTGACCGTTACCGTGAAGGTCGCGACCATCGTCAATGACCTTCCGAGGACTCGTGACCTCTCGTGACGTCACACGTGACGCCTACGTGTGACGTCATTATAGAAAACGTCCCATACTGCAATACGCGGTTACGAGTGACGTCACTCGTGACCCTGGTGACTCTTGTGACTTAACCCTTGACCCTCGATGACTTCACACGTGACGTCACGCGTGACGTCATTATGGGAAACGTCCCATAATGCAAGCGCGCGGTTACGCCGACGGCGACGCCGACGCCGCTCAAGGCCGGAAACAGACGCCTAAAAGCTGCGCTCTAAAAAAATAAAAATGTAAAGACGATTTACTTTTTACTTTTTTTTTTTTCAAATATGCGTATCTGCCGTCGACAGTAAGAATTTAGAGGAGCAAGCGTGCTCGCGCAATAGGTCGACCTGCAGTCGCGCAACGGCAGCAAAAATAAAAAATAAAAAAATAAAAAAACACTATAGGGTGAGCACTTTAAAAGAGGGTATAGTGCATAACTGCGGTCGGGCTCAACATTCCGCTGGCTTATGGAGACGCTTGTGGGCTGGGCACTTGGACGGGTCATTTGCATACTTCTGCATGATGAATGAAGGGGAAGAAGCGCATTTTTCTCGACGCCGAATCTGTGGTAGACGTGAAACGCTTTTCGGTTCTACGCAACCTCACTTCTAGTTCATTGAACTTTTTCATTCATATTATAATATTATCACCAATTTTGAGGGAATGTCTTAAAACCTGGAGTTGAGAAAAGTTTTTCACGTGGTTATTTGTTTTCGTTTTGCAGAAGAACGTTATGCTCTTGACACAGTTAAACATTTCCACCGTAGCGAGTTTGGTGAATTTTAATACTTATTTTCTTCTGGAATTTATTTTCTAAAACCTGTAGCAGCATGATGTTTAATAAGAGAGTTCGACATATATAAAATCAGATAAAGACAAATAATATTTTCATACAAAATTGTTGATGGATAATTTTTATTTATTATCATATATATCAAGTTATCACGTGAGGGTTAACATTGTTCTATTTTAATGTTATGTCGGTCCGCTGAACCTTCAAGACAACAAAATACTTGTTTTATAAAAAAGTCTTCATCGAGCGAATAAAAATTATACGATCAAGCCTGTCTTCAGGCTCGAAGAAGAAATCATTTAACATTTTAACTTGTTTTTGGGGCAGTTTAGCAATATATATCATTCCGTATAACCTGCCGAGAGACAAACCCTCAAAGTTACCCCATTAATTCCGCTGAGTAAGAGCGAACAAAAAGCACCGCTTTCTTTTCAGGGAAATTGAATCTCCGTCTTTTTTGTGTGTTTTTTGCTCTTTAATGTCACAATATGTGTTACAAGGGTCTTTCACTTGAGTCATGTTGATAAGTGCGCCATGTATTGCGTTCTGTATCAGTAAAATTAATCTCTGTAGCATACTATATGACTAAAACATAAGAAATCAATTATGGTCATTTTTTAACGCATCTTGCTTCAAACAATTAGAACTCGTCTTGCCATATCTACGTCCGGTCATCTATACTTTAAATTCTGATAGGTTATCCGTGGAAACAGTATGTAACTTTTTATTTGTTAAATGCTGCATTTACACCATTTAGGGAAACACAAACTTTTATTAGGAAAGTATCATACATGTACCGAAAATGACGACTAAAAAAACAAAGTTAGAACATATGTGCTTATCAGAAGAACAAACATTTCATCGAAGCAGAAGCAGCAAACTCAAACATAATAAGCCGTGCCTTCTTTTACAATTTAAGCATAAAGAAACCGGGAGACAAGAATGCCCCCGTTTTCGCCGAAGCAATAATTAGGAATGTGTTCAGAGTGTTTGAGGCCGGAATACAGAAAATGAAATCAACTCGTTTGTTTCAGTCCTTACCAGTTTTATAATTCTATGTTTTGTTGTTATTTTGAGATGTGCAATCTTGAAGCATCTCTCTTGAAAGAATTGATGAGACACTAAGCTTTCCCATTTTTTTTTCTTATTTGGAATGCTTGCCGAAATACTCTGTTCTCTCGTCTCGAAAAAATTGCCCTAAAACATAAAAGAATACAGTTTAATTCTAAGATGTTCGCGTGCGCTGTAAATGCATAGAAGCTCTGCCAGCAGCCCGATGTTCAAGTTGCTGAAACAATGCCCCTGACATTCTCATAATGACAATGATTACAACTAAAGTTTTCGAAGTCTGACGCCAAAGAGTGTTGAGGGAATGTCGTTATACGATGTCACTTCTCGTATTTTATGCAAAGAGCCTTTCGGGGCTGCAACAGCTATACGCGGAAGCCACTATACGTTCGAAAACTCATCATTAATATTCTCGGAAGAGCGTTTAATTAGACTCTAATAACTGACTAATCTAAGTAAACGTCCTAACTCGGACCTCTGAACCTTTCTCGCATTGGGATTGACGTGGCGGTAATTGCCGGTGTAGTGTTCAAGGCGGGTGATGTACTGATTAGTGCCTCCGATCAGCAGATTAGCTTCGCGCGATGGCAGAGATGGCGGGATTCATTGTTCAAGTAAAGCCAGCGTTGAGCGTACAAATAAGGAGGTAACTTTGGAAAGCTGGTTCCATTTTCTATTACCCTTCCGCCATAAAAATGAGGGTACTTGTTTTCAAAATTTATTTTTTAGATGATTCGGCATAATAACGTGGTTTTAATTCCACTAACATTAACTTCAAATTGTACTGGCATTTGTTTTGAAAAGCGAACGACCCGAACAAACCAAAAACAAAATGGATGACTTATTTTTCGCAGATTTATATTATCACGGAGTCCGTCATGAGGGCTGTACATTGACTGTGCTCATCGGGATTTTTATCCTACTCAAGCGTAAAATTATAACCCACTTTTCCTTAAACATCGTCTTCGCAAGGCTGCAAAAGCCGTTTCGCATCCTGCCAGGTTCAGTGTCAAGAAAAGAAACACGGACGTTTTCGTTATATACGCGGAACTTTGTGCCTCTGCGCGTGCTAGGACGACAATATAAAAATCTAAAGTTCCATCACCTTTTACGATGAGGCTTGAGGAGCTCTGCGAATCTAATTTAAAAATCACCCCGCTTTTTCTTAGTTCTTTAGTGTTTTTTTTTATTATTAAAAGACGGCAAAAGTCCGAAGCAACCAGAATACACCGACAGCTCATTAAAGAGTTCCACTTCAAGATTCCGAGCCCCGTCAGTCGAAGCGATTTTTCGAGTAAAGAGCTTCGAAACAACGAGGCGAGGACCTTGATTCCGGAAACACTGATTTCCACTTAGTTTTCGTCGAGAGCTAGCTCCGAGACAGGCACCTAATGCAAGTGTTATCAGCTTGGCGCACTTCGCAAACATTTATTTATTCGCTGATTTACTTCGTAATATAAAAAAAAACTTAGCGCGAGCTCGTACATGAAGTAAATGTTCTCACGCGGCATTGGCCCAACGGCGATGGGTGTTCCGAACCAGTCAGGTGCGATGACAGCGCCATGGGACCTTGTAATCAACCCGAGCGTCATGCTAATATCACGGTCACATGATTAGCTCCCGGTGCATGATTAGCCTTTATACTTTGTGCAGGTCGGTGCAGTATACTGAAAAAAGACAAAACAAAGGTGAGTCGACATGGACCAGAGTGTAAAATAACGCTGGATCAGTGCTTAAATTATATATTCCGCTCTTCTTCTTTTCACTTTACTTCAGACCACAACGGACGCTGCGGGTCACAGGGGTCGACCCATAGCTCGAAGGATGTTAAGAAAATAAGCGTCAAGATCATGAGCCTTGCCCTGCTTTTTTTAAGCTGTCAGTGACAATAGATTCAATATTTTTTTTTTATTTTTACTATTAATTTGTTTTATATATTGCCTGATTTTTTTTACTGTTGTAAGTATATTTTTAACAAAACCGCCAAACAAAAAATTCACTCAATTACGCTTGATATGACTTTTTTTCTACTTTCTATGCGCTTACCGAACGCTACAGATGGAGGACAGCGGAGTTTTATTTCGCTCGTATTTGAGTACGTGCACAACAAGCAAGAGTGAGCGCATAACTCTCCAATCAACTTACGAAGCGATGTTTTCGGAGGTATTTCGCGAAGATATACGGTTACAGCGATAATTAAACGGTTTACTGTAAAATAAAAGGAAGAATCACAATATAATATCGTCCAACTGGTGGATTGCGGCGTGAAGCACAGAACGGGGCTACTTTGAAATACACCGTTTAATTTGCTGGTTTCGTTTTCACTCGTTTCCGTAACGCATTTCCTGACGAACACATTCTGTGTTTCCCGTCTGCTTCTAAACAATTACCTTTTTATCGCACGAATTGCCACGCTTTGGCATTTCCTTCCTCTCCCAAAATGTGCATTATGTTTTCTTGTTTTTTTAAATTAAAATGTGTTACGTACCAATATATATCTGAACATGCTCGCTGGGAAACGTTTCCTCGTAACGTTGTTTGGATCATGTCCTAACACTGTATAGGCATGCACTTAATCGATGTTTCTCACAATTCAGGGAGTATCGCGAACGTTGAGAATACTAGTTTCGAGAACCTATTTATCGTATGCTCATTATTAGGCATCGTAAGCTTTCTGGTTCAGTGGTGCTTATTCTTTCTGAGAGTAAATAACGCAAGAAACTGCGAGTGCGACACGTTACGACTGTGTTATAGCATCTCGGAAGCGATGGTATTTGGAAGCCGAGCATACAATCCACAAAAGTAATGTTCAAAATACAAATTTCTTTACAAAACTCGTTAAACTGTCATTATATAAAACTTTCGACATGTAACCTCCAATTTGTGGACGCGATAATGGCGACATTTTTTTTCTCCGCGCCGGGAAGATAATGAGTAAATATCTCATTCATTTTTCTAAAACACCATATGCTGCAGATACTTATAGCTGACTTTCTCGGTTTACTTGCCGGGAAAATTAATAAAGGATATGTTTTTTTATTGTCTTTTTTATGACAACACCACCTACTCACTTTCACTGAGCTTTCTTCTGACGAAATGGCAGGCTTAAAATGCACACTCATGCGAACGAATAAAATTAATCTTCATTATCACTACTCAAATAGAATTTATCTGCGCTTATAGAACAAAAAGGTAGCTCGCATCGTAATGCTGTCGATCTGAGTCCACGCTATTAAGGAGCAATCTAACCAGTGCAGTACACGTTCTAACCCACGATATTTAACGTTCTACCACGAATTAGAGTTGTTATGAATAGACTGCTTTTCGAAACGTCGTCCACGTGGGAGTTGACGACAGCGTCTATTTAACGATGAATGCCGAACTCTGCGTTACCAGGTTCTATGCTGCTTTCAACCGAACTCAAGTGTGTGAACAGAATTAAGCATAATTTGACCACGAGTTAACGCAGTCAAAGGCTAGAATTCATACAAACACGGACACAGATACTAAAATCGCATTGTAACAGCGAATCCAATGATCGCATCCATTGCTCATCCATCGCGCATGCATTGCGAAACGGCTGCGCATCCACTGCGCTCGATTGGTTCAGCAGATAATAACCCTGGCACGAGAAGATGACATTCGCCGTAACATTTCAGTTTTGCGACGTTTGAGTGGCCCCGTCGGTTCCTAGCGTCGGTTCCGCTCGTACTTATGGTGAAACGAAGTGTAACACACCGTGTCAAAGATGCGTACGATCGAGAAGCCCCGCAAGCACCATTATTTTATACATTATTACTGCGAATATAGTTCCACTCCAAAATTTCTTCTCGAGACAAGCGCGTAGACAGAGCATAAAAAAGCTTCACAAAATAATTAAATACAAAAAGTCTGAGCACACACAGCACAACAAGCACAGGAGAAGTGTTCTCCGTGTTATGTCTCTCAATGTTTAGCACTCCCTTAAAGTTTTTTTTTTATATTTTTGTTTTACAACGCCTCACATACTCTACCAACTTCAGAAACCAGGAAATGGGAAACGAGTGTCGTGGTTTCGAACGTCCGGCGGCGTTAATGGGTTGCCGCGGTTGGGATCTATACGTGATGCAGACGGGGTCAATGGGCGGATGCACTATCACGTTTCTGATATGGCCGCCTACGAAGGTGTGCGGCGCGAGCACACGGCTATCCTATTCAATGGGACTTCGCTTTCGCTAATTACGCGGGCGTTCCGACTACAATTTCAAATACTTCCTCCCCGTATCATGCTTTACGGTCTAAGGTTACGCCGTTTTAACGCCAGGCTGTTCTTTTTTCTTTTTTGTTCTGATAATGCTATTTGCAGCGCTAACTTTCCTTCGATTTTCATATGTTAATTTGGAGATTCCTGAAACTCCTGACATGTATACCGATTTCTTTTTCTGCTGTTAGCCTTTTTTTTGTATCGTTCGAACTTAACAAGAAATGGGGTCATGCATGAGATCGCGGATCAAAGAAAATGAGGTTGTACGGCGTTCTTGTTTTCTACGGCGTTTCGCGTTTGTTTCTACGACGCTCTCGGGATGGCAACCGACATTGGCCGAATTGCGACGAGGTGCGTTGAAGTCAGAAACGGCAAGTCCAATGAGGAGGTCGAGGAAATCGTTTCATTATAAAAAGTGAGGCAGTTATGCGACGCTGGCATTACGCGAGTACGTGAAACGCCATGCACTTTGTCATTAGGCAAGTGCAATACTGCGCGATGATTCACAGCGTAGAAAGCCGGCACAAAGCACTGGTTGACATCGCTGTTTGCAAATAAATGCCTATTATTTCGCTCTGTGCGATGCTTGATGCGGATTATTAATTGGGCTCTAATAATAAAACCCCAGTCTAAACACGTGCTCCCAGTGTTCTACAAACCGCATTCCTAGATGAACCTCGGCAATGAAAAAGGCAATATCAATTTCTATGAAGGTCTTTTTTTTTAATTAAAACGTTACAATTGTTTCAAAATCAATATGTTTTTTTCTTTTTTTTTTTTTTTGGGGGGGTTGGGGTAGAGGTGCGGGAGGGGGGGGAGGAGACACGCACGAGGTTTTTTTTTATTTTGGGATCACGCAAAAGTGTATATTCGGCGATTCTTTCTGTTATGCTTTCTTCTGATTTTACAAATCATAACGGAAATTTATCCTCGACTTACCTATGGCACCTTCTGCAAGAAAACAAGCGATTGATTGGCACTTCATTTAAATACCATGCTTCAACGACATCCGGCACCACGTTAGATGGCTACAGGTCATCTGTATAAAAAGGTACGATCGACACCGGTGCCTTAATTTTTTTATTATTTTTTTACACTTACTCAACAGGTTGTTGAGCCAGCATTAGTCGGCAGGCTGGCGTCAATTAGCCCATGGAGAGGCCATTCGGGAGGGTGAACCGATTACCGCAGCTCGTTAAGCCTGAGTGGATTCCTGAAACGAGCCTTTCTCCAGTCTCAGACACGTCAGGGCGAAATTGATGTAAAGAGGTTCGTGAGAAACCAGAGGAAAGCCCTTTCTAATGGACTCTCGCAACGCATTAATAAAACACGGCGATGCGCGTCTGTGGTAAATATTTCAACCTCCGTTAATCTCCCAAGGGTAATTACTGCACGGTATTGGTTACGACGGCCGCTACTCGTTCGGCTCGACAAAAAAAAATATTGAGACGAAACATTTTTTGTGTCTGGAAATTCCTGGCATCGGGTGAAGTTGTTGTTGTTTAAGTTGGATTGTATGCTTGAGTTTACAAATTAAAAAAAAGATTAATAATAATCCGGTAGTTTTATATGCAGTAATCAAACTCTAATCTAGAAAAAGAACTGATTAAAATAAAATTCCCACGTTAAAAAAGACACTTTGCCAAAACATGCACACAAGTGGAGTAGATTTTTTGTTGTTCTGATGTGCTTTTTAGAAGTGATAACTTTGAGCAATTTTCTAAGT
Organism: Ixodes ricinus; assembly: GCA_037355805.1. Taxonomy (NCBI): domain Eukaryota; kingdom Metazoa; phylum Arthropoda; class Arachnida; order Ixodida; family Ixodidae; genus Ixodes; species Ixodes ricinus. Next base: position 37,300 of record JAZHYW010024073.1, read on the forward strand.
TATTTTTGTATGTTACAACTTTGCTTTAATTGTCTAGCTATCTACACACCTCTGTTGTAATGACCTTCAAAAGAAGGCTGTCAGTATTTATAAATAAATATATGAATAAATAAACGGTAATAAAAATACTTGAAGTTAAAGCAAGTAGGCAGGCAAGCTGGTTAAGGATAGACATAGTAACCCTGGAACTAGGGGACAAAAAAGGACGGACATACACGAAACTCCGAACACAGCTAAAGGTTTATTTTTCAGAACACCTCCTTAAATAGGCCCACAAACCCTAAAGAAGACACACGCTGCCCAAGGTCACACACCCGTGGCAGGTAAGAAACCAAGACAAAAAACAAAAACAAAGGACCCCGACGACTCACAAAAGGACGCTACTTTGTAGGGACACTGGAAAGCCCCGAAAAACCCACGCACTCTCTAAAGATAGACACAGGGTGTTCTTCGTTACCTAATAAAACACTATAGATAGTTTTACAATACTGGGCTATCGATAGTTCCTCAAAAATCGACTATAAACGATTTTATGTTCTCTTTTCGGCTATTGATAGTATGCTATCGAGTTTCATGATAGTCGACTATCGGTATTATACTCTCAATAGTTTTACGATAGTCCACTATTGATAGTATACTATCGAGAGTACTATGGATAGTTTTTCGATAGTTGACTACTGATAGCACAATCGTGAGTTGTTGTTTTTTTACTATGAATAATCATATTTGGCTTCTACTATCGATAGTATCGATAGAAATACCGATAGTTCTGTACCACTACGGGGAACACGTACAGGACATATCAAAGTAGTAAAAAACTAGCACGTTCATTCCAGACAAAGGATACCTTGAGGCGACAGCTTATGCTACAGGTATTCATGCATTTTTTATACGTTGTCACGACGACGATATATTGGAAGAAGAACCTACCGGTTATTGATAGGGCGTTATAAAATTTTCTTCTATGTGGACGGCCAGTATATCGGGGATGATTTCTGCGTTAGGCAATGAGGCGCGCTAAAATTCTTCCTTGTTCATTTCTAAGGGTAGCAGGTTCAGTGAGAGCCGAAAGCAAACATTCTCTTAGTTTTTTTTTTTTTCGATTGTTTTAAAGTCGTATTACAACAGGATTACCCACCTGGAATGTTTAGGCTTCGATGACTACATAAGTTGAACTAGAAAGCAGAAACAATATACCATATTCTACACCAGGTTATTGCAGTATACATTAGAACAATATACTGGTGTAGAAATATTTTTATGTACCTTGAAAGTGACCAAACCCTCGCATACCCAAACGTCGGATGTACATTTTGGTTTTATGAAATCAAAGTTATTAGATAATTTAAATAAAATATGAGTAATATTCCCGCGTGCTCAAGGCGGGACTATATAGCACATATCCTGGCTTTGTGTGCAATAAATAGAATGCCCAATTTTGCCCTCTAAAGTTTTCTTTAGTACTACTATGAAATGACAGGCTTTGCGATGTTTGGTTTTGTTTTGTTGGAAGCGGCGGTGCTGCAACGCAGTAATTGAAACAAACGTGTTTTGAATCTTTCGCTTTAAAGCGATTTATAATTGCCTGTAACGTATTGTTTCTTTTATTACTTTGATGCAAATTATAATTAACGGTGACCGATGTTTTTTGGTGCAGCGCTAGGAAGATATTACCTCTTGTCTTCCATTCGATACTAATTACGAGATGCGGGCGTTTTGTACTGTCTAATTATAAAGTTATTTGATACGACGTTTGAACGTTACTATAACTTAATGAAGCGTTAAGATTAATTATGGGTTCAACAACATAATGCATTCGTTTCAATGGTAATTATCACATTATTTACCGGTCATAATTTTTACCAGACAGCGAGCAGAAGCTCCAGCAGCGTATTTTGAGGACACTAATTAATAAAATACGTCCACCTGTCAGATTGTTTTTTTTGCTATTTTGCAGGCGCTAAAGCCAAATACACAAACAATATTGCGCAAAAAAAAGTTCAATATGGTGCAAGGTTGCGCGGGCGCGAGCTTCTTCTGACCTGTATATTTGAATTTATGAAGCATAGCAATAAACATGCGGGAGGCAGCTCCTGCAAACATGACGCGCATATCGTAAAAAGAAATGTTCTATGCGTTTCTTTTTTAGTAATCCCCCAAATTTTATATTTTTACACAAAATATTTTGATATCATCCGGCATTCACACACTGCCTTATGTTGCGGCATTGCTTCATGTTCCTTCGATAATTTACACATGAACCCACGTAATTTACGTGTTTTACCCACGTATTTATAATGGCGCTTTGTTGCTCTTTTTACGGCCAAACTTCTTCCGTAGATATGGGTGACCAACGATCATTCCACAACCTGCATTTTTTTTTGTTATCACTAGCACCAGGTTCAAAGAAAAACATTCTTACCTTTCTTGGTAATTTTCTTACCCTTTTTCCAAGCACCTGCCAACACATTTTATGCCGCTCTAAGTTGCGTCCGCGGGAGCGACCGAATGTGCTTATATGTTTAGCTTTACGTTCTCTATCGCCTATGTTCAATCCACAAAAAAAAGTTAAATCAATTGCCGTGATATTTACGCCGCACCGCCTAGTTCACATGAGCATCGCCGCCAAAGCGTCTCGCAGCGTCTAACAACGAGCACGACGCTAGAAAAGCGGCGTCGCCAAGACAGACGCGTTCTACCGCTTTGCGGCGTTTCTCGTCGAACTTCGGCGTGTTTGCCGCTTGTTGCGGGTCGGTGATCCAACGATGACGTCATGCTTAGGCCTTGCCTTATGTGTGGTATTGAATCAGGACCCCAACCTCCCTATACAGGGGGTTAAAGACGGGAGCAGAACGCGGCAAATCCTGCCGCTGACATCGGATGTCCCGAGAGAAAGAACGAGAAAGAGAACGACAGAAGAGTGGACAAAAAGAGCAGACGAAAGTTTAGGCGTGTTCGTTTTGCCGCGACGCGTTCAAGTTGCTCGAACGCTCGGCAACTCGATTATTTTTAATACAATGCGCGATTACGGTGTTTTCCTGGAAAGTAAGCCAGGAAAGAACAAGCTACTGATCTTAAAGGGGATGTTTTGCTGCTTGTTTGCGCATATTCATGCGTCGCCAGCGATATGAACCCACCGGAACCGCCAACTGGGACCGCCGAAGTCCGCCTCTATTCCCCGCCGTTGCCAAGCGGTCCCAGGGCAGAGGACCTTTCCCTCTAGATTATTATATTAACTATTTGTCCCCATACAGGTCAGGAATGAACACGATGAGTGCATCGTGTGGCTATAAAAAGAAAGATGCTTGACGTAAATTTTCGGGAGCAGAAATGATACAAGGTACCCTCAAAATGAAAGTAAGCACGTATGAGAAAATGGGCGGTCTTGCTTTTCCAAGGGAGAACCGGAAAGAGTGGCGGAACTGCGCGCTTACTTCCTCTGGACAGGAAATAGCCTGCCACAAAGACCGATGCTTGAGTTCAAGCATCCCAGGAGAAGACAAGATTAGTCGAATTTCTTCTGCCCAGTGTTTTTTTTTTTTTTGGAAAACCACCCAACAAAAGTTATACAGATATACACAGGGTGTGCGCGCCACTTCCGGCCTCCATGACAGGAGAAAAGAAATGCTTCCGGTTCCTTGTGCTTGGGGGGGGGGGGTGCGACAACTCTTGGATCACTAGCGAGCAATCCCGTGCGAGCTAAGCTCTAGAAATGCGCTTGTGTCGTGCTTATAATTTTACAATGCGTACCGGCACGAACAAAGTGTCACAAGTGCAGTTATTTCGATTATCTCCAGACAAGGGACGCCACCGACGCCGCCCGAGCCTGGGCGATCGCAGGATAACGGCATTGGCAGACGGTGCTAGCCTACTTCGATGTGCTGCCGACAGATGGCGCATCGCGACAGACGCAAGAATGCGAGCCGGCGACGCGGCGCGTCAGCCGACCATCTGCGTACAACCAGCACAACGATGGGCCGTCACGGCACGTACAAATGCAACGTGCACGGCGATCTGGGAAAGAAACCTTGAATACCAAAGCGAGCAAGTAAAAACGCTAGAAAATTGTGCATTCGACTCGTGTTGCGCTAAGGGAAGCGTAATTAAAACGTTCGGAAGAATGTCTGCTATAACCAAGACCCGGCTCGGCGACTCCTATGGGGAAGGTCGGCGCGTATCTTCAGCGCCTGGAGGAGGTAGGTTCCCTACCTGCCCCAGGGCCGTTCACGAAGTAAATTGAACGCCTTTAGGGATTTGTAGGTATTAAGTCGTTCTGACGTATAGACCAACACGCGGCCCTGACGTCACGCAGCTGCGGTGGCGCTGACGACGGCACGGCGCATGCGCAGAAGTTTCACTTCACGCGAATCCGGTTTCTGCGCAGGCGCAGTGCCCACACCTGGTGGGGGCAAACGCGGGATTGTTTGTAAGCAGCGTGTCGGTCTATATGGACTAGGCTAGTCGAATACGTAGTCTTGAAGATGCGCCCACGATACCTTCGGCACACTTGTCATTTCCATGAGCAACAAGTGCTCTTTCCTTTCACCCATGGGGACAGGAAGGGACGTCGATCCCGTATAGACTCTTTTCACGAGGGCTCCGACATCTTGAATTGTCGTCACTACCAGCATGGGCGAAAACCTTGTTTTGCCGTCGCCACGCCAATAGAAGACATTTAGGATATAAGCGTAACTGTCACGCATATCCGGGTTGCCTCCGCTCTATTGGTTTACTGTTTACAGGCTGAAACGTTTTATTATTTTTTCGTCGCATATAGCGAATACGCCTATTAGGGGGCTGGTGACCAGAGTACACGAAAAAGTCTATAAGTAAATTTCGGGATATACCGCACTGAGTTAGTCCTCGGCGGTGAGAAATTTAAAGTACTCACTACACACTGAGGGTCCTCAAAAACAAGCAAAAACAATAGCCAACCAGAAGTAGCATACTTTCCCCGGAAGATCGGCCATATTTTGTTTTTGTGTTTACCTCGGCACACCCTGTATATATGGTTTCGTAACACTTTGATTTATTCGATCAAGTACTGTTCACTCATCTGCATATTTTCGATTATTTCCTCTGTGGAGACCAGGTACGATGATGAAAGTGCCCGTGATGTATTCAAACGTAGCTCTTGATTGTCGCAGATGGTGCAACGCGGTAGATATTTTGATCAGTCGACTTTTCGCATCGCTAGCCTTGCGTCTACTGCACAAGTGATAACTTTAGCGCACCCCCGTGCTTTGCACGTGCTTCAAGTTGTCCTAAAAGACTTATTTAGGGTTTTCGATGACACTCAGCAAGTTTAGCAAGCAGTTTTTAAATTTACTGATTTATGTGGTTTTTAATGACGCTCAGCAAGTTTCTAATTGGAACCATATGTCTTTTTTCACTAATTGAAAAGTTGAATAGTAATTTTTAGTTCAATATATTGCTACTAAGTCGTTTTTTTTTTGTCAATATGTGACGTCCGCAGT
>JAZHYW010024075.1:0-36357 GCA_037355805.1 Ixodes ricinus
GAGCTGGAGAAGTGCGCTGCTAGGAAGGAACACTGACACCCCCTTCCGCTTCACCCAATCTTTAAAATTTTTCTGCTAGGTGACTTATTTTGGTGACAGGAGACTACGCAATCAATAATTTGCTAGTGCGTCACGTATATTTTTATTGAAGTAAAAAAACGTAACCGCACGAAACCGAAACCGAAACTGGATGGGGAGAAAAACATAAATATAGCGGAGGAGAGAGTTGTCGGAAGTCACGCGGCTGTGCAACTTTTTTTTTTAATCAACACTTTTTTTTTTTAGATTTTTAGAAGCCACAAAAAAAAATGAGTATCATATATTGTTTGATATTTTAATTATGGAGTGGGTGTTTCGATGATCCAGACTTCGATTACATTTGGTGATTGTGTCTAAACCATTAAGAACGGCATGGGACCACAGAGGCACGACGCGACTAGAACTGACCAGTTCTCGGTCGGCAGTTTTCAGGCGGAAAAGAAAACGAATTTTGATCCGTAAAATGCTTTCTAGGTTGTTGGGTTATCATGTTCCATGTAAAAATATAGACAGTGGCGAGCATAAAAACCCTGTCAATGTGCCTTTAAGCGCTGATAAAGTACAATTCAAATTAATGAAATTTTTTAACAAAGTGTACAACTTCATTTACACATAAGCCAATAACGCTTGTATGTGGCATGTGGAAGCAGTGGTGCAGGAGAAAACAAGGTTATCAACGATAATGCTATTTGGGTGCACAATATACTACAAAACAACAACATTAATGTGGTAATATTTTATGTTGACACTATTCGCAGCTACAAAAGTTCAGAAACAAGCATAGTATAGCTACACCTAGTATCGCATACTAACAGTTTGGTGAAAACATATCGTTTTGTATTGACACTATCTTTGATATGCTAAGAAATACACTTAAGAAAGTTCTTTTAAAATAACTTTTCCAATGCATCTTTTTGTTCTACGTTTCTTGTGTTTTTTTTTTAATTGTTTTGTCGACATTTCTAGGGTTTTAATAAATTTTTCTTAAGGGCCTCTTCGGGTGAGTCATTGGATATCTTCGGCACGTAATATCTTTGTCGCCTCTCCGTATTTTGTAATATATAGGCTCAAAGTACTTTCAGTTTGGTCTTAATACTCGTTCCTTGATATCTGCAGTACTGGGAATTTAACAAAGGAGAGTTTCATTCTGAAAGCTTCACTTTCTTTTTTATATATCACCTCGTGTTTAAGTTATACACTTGTTATAGCTAACATTTTTGAATATGAAGTGTTGACAACGTCGTGAAACAAAGTTCAAAAGTGACTTTATTTACAAACGAGTGATCCGATCGTGACAAGTCTGTATTATTTTTATGTGACTACTTTTAAACCCGTTCTGTGTGTGCACGCCTACAACTCTAAAGAGGGGTCAGATAAAAGCATCCGCAAAATTTGAAAATGAACAGAACTGATGCAACTCTCATCGTATGACGCATAATATGGGGAGAGAAAAGGCATTTTGTTTATTCTAACTGAAAAGGAGGTATTACTTTAAATAAGCAGCATTTATAATCTTCCATATAAAACCAAGAACTATGGCCGATGAAGAAAGTTTTTTTTACCCATTTTACTTACTTTTGATGTGGGGCTATTACTAGCACACCGGCACTCGGAATCTGTCTTGAATATAGTACAGTTTTAATTACTATGTTGTAAAAATTTATACGAGGCTGCGGTAATCAAAATATATCACATAGGTCACAAATTGAAATGCGAAATATATATATTTATCAAAATTACGATTAATTTTATTCAATTGTTCTTGATACACTCTTTCCTAAATACACGCTATGTCTAAAACATGCAAGCAAAGGAGTAAATATAGTAATTACTAACGCCCATAAGAAGTTTCGATGTTTGATACATTTGGGTTTAGGAACTTTTGGCTGTACCCATTGAAAGTAGCGAGAATTTCAACTTGCACCTTTGCCTTGCAAATACGACTGCAGAATTACATTCTCAGGGAAGCTAGATCATATTTTGAGAGTGAGGGAATCAAGCGCCACGTGTAATACTAAAAGGTACCAAGCAAACCCCGCATGTTCGCACGCGCCGCGTGTCAATACGCACATTAAGTTACCTTGCACGTCATTCCCCCGCCTCACTCGGTGCATTCTCCGTGTCGTCCAAAGAAGACCTTGGAAAAGTGACGAGGCGACGCAACAAAATGACTAGGCGGTCCATTTCGGATGACAGATATTGAACTTGAGAGGCGGTTGCGTTGCCTATAAAAAGCGATCTTTCAAATGATGGCTTGACTTATAGGTCGAAATACGGCTTCAAATTATTTTCTTACAAAACGCCTCTTTTGAATGTAGAAAAACAAATAAAGAAGAAACATAAGTGAACGTAAAACCTTACTGCGTCTATTCTTTTTGTTTTCGAAGGTCCAGATCCCCAGGTCACGGGACTCGCCCAAATCAAGTTCATTGTCACCAAGTACAACGTGAGGAGAGTCGTCCTGAACGTCGGCTCCCAAGTGAACGTACCTAAGGTGGCTCTCGTCAAAGAAACCGAGGGCAAGAGGATTTTGACATTAAGCTCGAGCGGCAACTTCCTCGTCATTGTAACCGAAGAGACGCTAATGAAGGGCGAGCCGTACGTGCTCAAGATGGAATACGAGGCCAGCTTCAACGACTACTCATCGGCCACTAAGGGACTGATGAGGAGTGCGCAGGGGTACGTTGTAGGTATAGGGCTATTATAATGTTTGCTGGATGTTCAACTGGTGCTATTGTGCTGCTGCAAATTGAAGCAGAAAGCAAACCAGTCGAAGAATTACTTTCTGTAATGCTTTGCTATGAGGAAAATCGAATGCAAAATTTCTCTGCGCTAGATTGCAAGCGAAAATATTATGAATAATTATAACGTAATAAATAACTCGGAATGTTTCTCAATCACGTAAATGAAAATATTCGTGAATTATATTGTTTTTCTTTCGAATTGTGTCCAACGTGCCTTTCTGTGCACTGTTGGACACAACGCGAACACGTCGCCGACGCCATTCTGCATGGGAATTTACGTTCCGAAGGAACGAAGGGCATCTGGATATTCAGAGAAAGACGGCGGACACTACGCAGTAGCATTGGATTAGGAACTCCTTGTGACGTAGACGATCCAAATAAAGTGAATTGGCCTAGAAGCTATAGTTCGATTTTCATTTAACAATTTTTGATCTATCTCTCCAGTGTTCAAAACGTCATCCTGACGCTCGGAAGCATTGAATATAAGGAGAAACCTGAAAACAGGTGCCCGATAAAACCTCTTTCGCATAAGAAACAAACGCCTTTCTTTGCCCACACACTTTGTTTGTTGTCTTGGGTGTTTTTAGCCGCTTTTAAAGTTCCACAAGAGGGTCATTTTTATATGGTGAAAGCTAGAGTTTGCATATTAAAATATATTAGCGCCATCCCAATGCTGGCCCGCCTTGAGACACACTCAACTATTTTTTATTGTTTTTCCTAGATTCGCCACTTCTCTGCAGTGCAAACTGGTTTGGGCCTGAAATATACCAAAGTTTAACATCGTTCACCGATGAAGAAAATACCGAAACTAAAGCAAATACTTTTTCACAATGGTAATGAAGTTACATAGTATAAAATACCACCCATATAAAAAAAGGCGATCCGTGTTATTCTCTGTCAAAGGGATAAAATGCACGCGCGTTTTCGTATAGAAAAGCGCAGGAGCACAGCAAAAGTGAACTTGTGATTGTCTGAGTTGAGTTGAAACTCTAGAGTACACTATATTAAATCTGTGATTCTAAATAGTTAAATACTTGCCACGCGGTCTAACAAGTAATGTTTTCGACATGTCGGCCCGGTGCCTAGAACGGGTCTTCTACTTGTGTGTTTACCCTCCTTCCCACTCATGAATAAAAAGTAATCCCCAAGTGGCAACAAATTCTGCCACATGAGCCGGCGTGCCATGCTGTGGGATGTCGCAATCCTGGCGATTGTCCGTAGAAATGCAGGTAAACACATTTAGAGACGCGCCCCAGACACCATAGTTTGGCCACGGCGGCGGCGCTAGCTGCGGAATGGAGCATCAGCCGGTGTTTTTATTTAAAAGACACATCCCTACATATGGGAAGATGCACCTCTACAATGGGAAAATACTATATCTTAATACTATTGAGTTTTTAAATGTATAACTCCGCTACAAATTCAACAAAAATAAATTACTGGTATCGCTTTAGGGGGACGAAATACGCTCGTTTCCAGAATATTACACTAAACTGTGTGGAAACGTTTTGCCTTGGCCTCCACGTGCACGCTACCGAAACCCACATTCCCCGCCGGTCTGGACACTTGGTGACTCCATCAATGTCTCCAGTGCCGGCGCCGACATTCCCCGTCGGTCTGGACACTTGGTGACTCCATCATTGTCTCCAGTGTCGGAGCCGACATTCCCCACCGGTCTGGACACTTGGTGACTCCATCATTGCCTCCAGTGCCGGAGCCGCATTCCCCGCCGGTCTGGACACTTGGTGACTCCATCATTGTCTCCAATGCCGGAGCCGACATTCCCCGCCGGTCTAAACACCTGGTCACTCCATCATTGTCTCCAGTGCCGGGGCCGACATTCCCGCCGTCTGGACACGGTGACTCATCATTCTCCAGTGCCGAGCGACATTCACCGGTCTACATGGACTCCATCATTGTCTCCAGTGCCGGAGCCGACATTCCCCGCCGGTCTGGACACTTGGTGACTCCATCATTGTCTCCAGTGCCGGAGCCGACATTCCCGCCGGTCTGGACACTTGGTGACTCCATCATTCTCTTCAGTGCCGGAGCCGACATTCCCGCCGGTCTGGACACTTGGTGACTCCATCATTCTGCTTCAGTGCCGCAGCCGACATTCCCGCCAGTCTGGACACTTGGTGACTCCATCATTCTCTTCAGTGCCGCAGCCGACATTCCCCTCCGGTCTGGGCACTTGGTGACTCCATTATTGTCACCAGTGCCGGAGCCGACATTCCCCGCCAGTTTGGGACCCCTTGAACTTAGCCACGTAAACAGCACCGAGGTTGGCACGCCCCACTTACCTAACGGCGAACATCGGTTGAGGTTCGCGTTACATTACTGAGGCGTGATTTTTTAACAGACTTAGGCGCCGTAGAGCTCTCCCGTGCCCATGGCCAAATAAGGGCATGTGATCCTCGATTGGAGCGAGAGGAATTGGGAGGCAAAGGGGTCTGACAGTTTATATAAGGAGGTAGCAGGCAAGGATTCCGGAGATACTTGATTTGACCGTCCTTAGGTTAGAATCTTGGGTAGAGGAGTCCTCATGGTTGAAGCCGTTCAACTCCAGACTCCACCGGAGGAGAAAGGGACTTGGGGCGACCGAATGTGAGCCAGTGAATTGCTTGACTAAACTTGCTGTGTTATGTGACTTTTTTGGAAACGACTGCAGCGTGGCATGATCGAATCAGGTATGGTGTAATGTGTAATGACTCCACGTTAATTTGGCGACCAAGGTGGGTCCCGATCAATCGGTCGTTCCTTCGGATTGTCCCAGAGGTGTCACACACATCGCGAAATCGCGTTCATCCTTGGAGGAATTATTTACCGAGTTCTTCGAGCGTACCTGTTCGCGGAAGTAAATGATGCTCGTTCAAACAAGACCCAATGATGGCGCAAGTAAGGACAGTTCCTCCGAGGGGCGAGGGTCAGACGTTGTCGGAGATGCCTAGGAAGGTGAGGCAACTGGCCCACAACCTCAAGCGGAAGCTTTGGCTTCGCCCCCAGCTCCGATGGCAGGCGGCGGAGACTAGCGGAGGCTGGGGCTTCCTCCCAGAATAAATGGCAGGTGCCGCAGACTCGGGTGAACTTGTGCGTGCCATGACGGCGACGCTAGATCTGGTTTCGCAACAACTGGGCATTGCGCCAAGTGTTGAAAAGGCGGAGTCTTTCTCCGTACCTCGGCCGCGGTTCAATAAACCGACACCGACGTATTCGGGTTACTCCGACGGAAAATCTGTTCACGATTTCCTGCAGGACTTATATGCCTACGCAACCGCTTTGGGGACATCGGACGAAACGAGCATTTTGCGAATCGTACCCATTGCACTGACTGGCGACGCAGTGCATTGGAGACGACTGTGACGGCCGTTCCAATCAATGAGAGGCTTCCGGGCACGGTTCAGAGTGAATAATTCCTCCAAGGATGAACGCGAATTCGCGATGTGTGTTACCCCTCTGGGACAATCCAAATCAACAACCGATCGATGGGGACTCACCTTGGGTGCCAAATTAACGTAGAATCATTCCACTTTACACTATGCCCGATTCAATTATGCCACGCCCCACTCGCAGCTAGCGCCGTCGCCGTGGCCACACTATGGTATCTGGAGCGCGTTTCTAAATGTGTTTACCTGCATTTCTAGGCTCAATCGCCAGGATCGCGAAATCCCACAGCATGGCACGCCGGCTCATGTGGCAGAATTTGTTGCCACTTGGGGATTACTTTTTATTCATGACTGGGAAGGAGGGTAAACACACCCGTAGAAGACTCGCTGTAGGTACCGAAGCGACATGTCGGAAACATCACTTGTTAGACGGCGTGGCAAGTATTTAAGTATTTACAACCATAGATTCATTATAATATCTGTACTCTAGAGTCTCAACTCAACTCAGACAATCAAAAGTTCACTTTTGTTGTGCTTATGTGCTTTTGTATAGGAAAACGCGCGTGCAATTTGTACCTTCGCCAGAGAATAACACGGATCGTATTTTTTATATGGGTGGTAGCGTATACTATGTACCTTCATTAGCATTGTGAAAGTGTATTTCCTTTAGTTTCGGTATTTTCTTTATCGGTGAATGATGTTAAACTTTGCCATATTTCAGGCCCAAACCTGTTTGCACTACAGGTTTGCAAAGAGAAGTGGCGAATCTAAGAAAAACAATTGAAAATAATATAGTGTGTCTCAAGGTGGGCCAGCATTGTGATGGCACTAATATATTTTCATATGCAAACTCTAGCTGTCACCATACAAACATTAACCTCTCGTGCAATTTTAAAAGCGGCTGAAAATACCCAAGATAACAACAACAAAAAAGTCTGTGGGCTAAGAAAGGCCACACACACACACACTAAGAGGGCAGTTCTTAGGCGTCCGTTTCCGGCTTGAGCGGCGCTGCCGTCGCAGTCGGCGTCGGCGTAATGGTGAGGTCACGTGACCCCCGTGACGTCATGGCGTCACGTGACCTCAGGGGGCACGTGACCCCTTGAGCTCACGTGACCTGGGGGCCACGGGGGCTGAAGGAGGAGGAGGGGGGAGGAGGAGGAGGAGGAGGGGGTAGGAGAAGCAGGCAAGATGACGAGGTAAGGAGGAGGAAGGAGGGGTGTACCCTCCCTCAGTACCCTTCCATCCTTTTCCTCAAGAGCTGCGTTCTAATTAGGCGATACAGGGTGTTGTGAACGGCTTTCATTATTTTAGATACGTCGACGATTATCTGGTTTTATTTAGGAAAGTATCTGGTGAAAATAAGTATGAGTGCATCAAAAACATGTTGTGTGCATTCAAATCCAACTCATGTCTCTATTGAAAATAATTCTAAAAATCCCATCATCATTGAAGGATTAGAAGGCCTTAAAAACCCTTCAGGACTACCCTACAAAAAAACCCTTCAGGGATACCACATAGAAATCCCTTTAGCCCCACAGCCCTTCAACGCGTGAGACCCTTTAGCCCATCAACCCGTTAGACGCCCAATGACTGTGAACCATAGACAAAAATTCAGTTCAAAACATTATTGAAAATGTATTGCAGTCATTTAGTTTTTCATGCATATTATAACTCAAAAATTCGAATAAAAGCAATGTTTGTTCAAACTCGGCGCAAGGAGCTGTAGACGAAAGAGATCATATCAAATAGGGACAACTGACTTGTTTATCACAAAGAAAAACATCTTTCAAAATGCTCACAATGCCGCTGGGTATATTCCTGATGTGCGGCAGTTCAGCTAATAAAACCGAGCAGGTGCACCTCACGGACACATGGACAGTCTCAGTAAGCACGTTTAGCTAAAACTACAAACTCGCAAGCAGCACCCGCCACCGTTGAGAAATCCTGAGCACAGTCTCGGTTTCGTCCATGATGACGTCGCGCCGGCGTCTTCGGCGTATTTTTCGCTCGCTGGATGCTACTGAAGCCGGACGGACGAAGAGGCGCAAGGAACAAGGCCGGACAGCGGCCGTCATCCACCGTCTCCAGGACCCACAGTGCCATAATACCGGTGCGCAGGCACGATCATGCGGTGGGACGCTGACCCCGACCGCCAGGCTTTGCAGCGAGTAAGCCGACACCGGCCACCATCTCCTTGAATACGCTGAACCGAGCGCTGGCTGAACACGATGGCGCTCGAGGCGGTGCTGAAGGCGGCCAACGCCGAACTGGGGTTCACCTGCGTAACCAAGGAAGAAACTGCACGGATCAAAACAGACCAAGGGGCGAGCCCTCAAAGCCATGCTCACCTTCCTGGAGGAAATTGGTCCGCTCCAGACATCCGCGGCGGCGGCGGCGGTAACAAGCTAACCACCCACGAGCCCAGCGAAAATGGCTGTACTGGCTTCCCCGGCTTACCACTCTCTCCCGCCGACCGCTGGAGACGCGTCCCTGCACCCTCTCCCCATCGCCGGGCGGAGAGAGGCGCAGCGTGGGTTACTTTTAGAGCGCAACTCTTAGGCGCCCGTTTCAGGCTTGAGCGGCGTCGGCGTAACCGCAAGGTCGCAAGGTCACATGATCCCCTAGGCCACATGGCCCCCCAGGTCACGTGACCCCCGGCCACGTGACTCCCTCCGAGGTCACGTGACCCCCAGGTCACGTGGCCCCCAGGTCACGTGGCCCCCGAGGTCACGTGGCCCCCAGGTCACGTGGCCCCCAGGTCACGTGACCCCATCAGGTCACGTGACCGCCCCGAGGTCACGTGAACACCCCCCCTCTGCGCCTTCCCCCCTCCTCAAGAGCAGCGCTCTAATTCGGCGTTACAAGGTGTTGCGAACGGCTCTCATTTTTTGTAGGGAGCCTTCATGTGCGCTTTGCTAGGGTGATGCCACCCTTTGTAATACCACTCGCCGACAAACCAGCGGCCATTTTGGTTCTCGGCGATAATCCGTGGGGCGTATAACCCTCCCGGAAACAAGCACCTTATCTCACAAGTTCGGAGCAGCGTTGTGGAACCCACGGAGGGAGGATTAGCATTTTCACCCTCGGATGGAAGGACCGATGGACACAAAGGCCGCTTTCCGGCGCACGAGGAAACAATGAGGAACAAAATGGCGGTGGAAGAGGGTGTGGGAAAGGGAAACACGCAGTTGGCATCACTCTAAGCGAAGCGCACATGAAGGCACTCTAGCCTTTTAGGGACCGTCCCCCGTGGAGGAACCGGTTCCCGGAACGAGTCGCTCCCACGTCCCTGTTCCTGGAAAACGCACTGCTCTCGGCTTGTTCTTTTTTTTATTATTGATTGTTGCACGGATCTCGCCTCGAGCGGACAGGATTGCGTTCGCCTTAGAATGCCACTCGGCCAACACCACTCGGCCCGCGGGTCGTCAATTCTCCACATGGGGTGGTCGCCCTCAGTGGTCTCCTTGGTGACCGAACACCCGGGCAGTGACAGACGAGTCCAGGAGCCCACTCGTATTTGATAGAAGAGCAGTAATAAAATCTGAGCGTACACACATACGATCGGCATTCTCCAAATACTTTTTGTTTCCCGTCGCGAACAATAAGCAGCTATGTTCTAATTCTGTGAAATGTGTTGTCTCCACCTAAGCCGTGGCCCCACAGACATCTGAAGAAGCCTGAAGGTTTTCCTGACCCCATTAGAAAAGTTCTTGACATGCTTTCAGACATTTCAAGGCATTGTAAAGGGCACTTCCGACATTTCAGGAGAGCCTCTGACGGGGCCAACGAACCCACCAGGAAATATCGGTGTCCCCTTCAGACATCTCAGGAATTCTTGAAGTCCCTTTCATACCCTTTAAAAATTACTGAAGTCGCCTCAGAGCAATTTTTATAGGGGTGGTTTGAATTTTACAATGAAAGATCCAGTAGACGGAAGGCTCCAGTTTTTAGATATTGATCTTAACTTTAATGAGGATCATGTGTGCTAACGGTACTAACCGAGGACAAAAATAAATGGTGTGCTGCCTTTTGAATTTAGCCACTCGAAGACTGTAAAGAGAGGGATTGGGGAGAGGTTGTATGCAGGCGGCTCTGGTGAAGTCTTGCCCTCACCAGATCATGGCTAGGATTTTGAAACCAGGTTGACAGGCTCACACAGGGAGGGGGACCCTAGGGAGGTCTTTGTCAGTGTGGCGGAGTGCCTGTTGAAAAGTCTCCGACGCCCCAAGTCCCAGCCTAGGGAGAAACCCAACGTGAGACCGGTGGTTCTTAATTATACACATAAGGTTACGCACAGACTCAAAAAGGGTAGCACAGTGACATGGAGTCCCCGTGGTGTTCTCTGCGCCTTCAAAGCTGGGGCGTCTATGTGCTAAGGTTCAGAGGGGTTGTCCGGAAAAACTCGGCTGTGGAAAGAAGCACAAGAAGGCGTATGTGCTGTCCGCGGTCGGCGTGGTGTACAAAATTGAATTGTGTTGTGGGAGAGTGTACGTTGGCCAGTCAGGGAGGTGTATCAATGGTAGGCTTGGAGAACATTCACTTTCGATAAGATCTTCACCTTCGGAGAATTTGGCCATTCATTGTGATAGATGTGGGTGCTCCCCCTTTTGGAAATGACGACGATTGTTGCTCGGCACAGTCAGCAGGTGACTCCTCAAGTATTCAAGGCCTATTACATTTCGAAGTATAAGGATGAGTGCGCCAGTGCTCCCTCCACTGCACTCTTCGATAAAGAAAGCATGTTCTTGGAGAGGTGTGACACGTGCACTTAGGCGAAGGTTCGATGTATGCTCGTCTGTGTTTTTATGCCGGTAGGTGGTTTCCAAAAATAAGCCAGTTGTCAGTCAGCGCTCGGTCTGTGTGTTCCTCGTTCTCTGCCGTCCGTACTTTTGGTGCTGTTTTCCTGTTCGTAACCATGCATAACCAACTCGCCCAATTTTCAACGGCTCCCATATAACTACGTGGAATGGTCCAACGCGAGTACAGTATGCTCCAGTAAACTCGAAATTCCATAGAACTACCTAACTAAATTATGTTAAGTCACCCCAATCCTTGTGAAACGTATGAACCGTTAAACAAAATAAACGAATCAATGTCGCTGCCGGTGTAGCTGCCGTTAAATACATTCGGATAAAGTGTACGTTGGCAATATTTAGCAACGCTGTGCCATGTAATGCAATGCATGATAGAAAGTGGTATTTTTCCGGATGAATTTAAGGTGGCAGGTGTAATAGGATTACATCTATAACAAAGGAGGCGGTGAGAACATTTTCCAAAAGTACAGACCCAAGTAAGTGTGACCAGTTTTTTTAAAGAAGTATTAGAGGGAAATACTAATAATCGTCTTGATCACTTTTTTCGGAAGTATTATATAGTAAAAAAATGCCTGTACGAATTTCAGAAGAAAAAAAAAGCCCACCAATCAAGCTCTCCTAGATGAAACAGTTAGAATATTACATAACATCGAAGGCAAATCT
Source organism: Ixodes ricinus (assembly GCA_037355805.1). NCBI lineage: Eukaryota > Metazoa > Arthropoda > Arachnida > Ixodida > Ixodidae > Ixodes > Ixodes ricinus. The sequence continues at coordinate 11,650 of JAZHYW010024075.1, forward strand.
TACACCATGGGACTTTTCGTTGACCTCAGAAACGCGTTTGATACGTTGCAGCACGATATATTATTCAAAAAGCTTCATCAATTCGGAATTCGTGGGGTTTCATTTGAATTACTTGTAAATTATTCAAAGAATCGCATGCAGTACGTTAATATTACCATGGTCTCCTCTAACAAGCTTGAAATAAAATACGGTCTACACGACGGTTAATTGAAACCCTTCTTTCTTTTTTTTTTTTGGTGTACACAAATGATCTGACAAACATCTCAAACTCACCAGAACTAGTTATGTATTCAGACGACACGAACTTTTTTTTTTAATTCAACATATTTGGAATCACTTGAAGTGAAAGCAAACGATTACTTTTTGAAGCCGTCGGCCGGGCTAAAAAATAAAGTACAACTAAATGCAAAGAAACCAAAGTAAATACATTTTTAGCCTATTAGCAAAAACATCATGGAAAACTCTAAGTCAAGTTTGAAAATGAAGTAATCGAACAAGGGAAGTTTCAGTACTCCGAAAGAGAAATGACGCTTTGATGTATTGTTGCCAAAAGTACCTCGCATTTTTGGTGAAATATAGCAGTACCTAACAAAGTGAACTGCCTGGACCAACATCACTTCCGCCCATTTAAATGCCTTTGAAGATCCCTGTTTAGAGCTTTTTTCCATCAAATTTTGTTTTGCGGCAGATAACCAAGCCGCATGTTCTCTAGCTTAAGGGGGAGGCTGGTCTTTAACTTTTAGTTTTTTTATTTTTCATTTATCGTGCTGAAATTTAGTATGCTGATGTATTTCTTTGTGGTGATTTCAAATATGCAATTTGTTTTCAGATAGCTTTACTAGATCCTGAGGTATTAATAAATTTGTAATTTTAATTAGGTCCTCCTTACGGGCCGTTACCATAAAATTGTTCAAAAGATATGAGAAATTTTTATACAATTGCATTCACCAAGACATGTTTTGTGCGGTGATGCTATTTTAAGACTGATTTAATGATATTACATTGGTAAAAAACATTTGCAATGAAGTTGCATAAAGCGGGAGGCTATATCTTTTTGAGACTAATTAATTAAAATTATTGTATGATATATAAAGCAACAAAAATAGCATCACCGCACAAAACATGTATTGGTGAAGGCAATTCTATAAAAATTTCTGATATAATCTGAAAACTCTTACGCTAACGACCCGTAAAGAGGACCTAATTAAAATGACAAATTTATTGGTAACTCAGGATCTAGTAAAGCTATCTGAAAATGAATTGCATATTTGAAATCACCACTGAGTAATACATCAGTATACTAAATTTCAGCACAATAAATGAAAAATAAATAAACAAAAAGTTAAAGACCAGCCTCCCTCCTTAAAACTCTCCCGTTTGACGAACAAGCAGATCTCTCAGAAACTGCTTGAGTTCAGATTTTATTATCCGTATGATCATCTCATGGATGCTCATGGATGTAATTACATAAAGAGAGGGTGAATAATTCTAACATAAGCTTTGTGTAAAGACGATTATACCGCGTGCTTCAGCAAACGCTTTAAAAAATTCCGAAGAATAGGGTAATTGAAAAAACAAAGCTCTATTCGAAAACCAAATCCCAGCCACTAGGGACGTTATGAATCGCCAGAAATATAAAAACTAGCTGTCCATATAACTAAAATGGGTAATTAACTTTCTAATTAGCGGTTCAAGGTCAATATTACAATTAGAATTTTGAAGGCTACCACAAAGGAAGGCTAAAGAAACATACGGAAAGCAAAAAAGAAGCAACCCGCTTAAAGATATTAAGCGACGAACCTTGCGTTGTAATGGGCATGATAAGGCAGTTGTGTGCAGCAACATAAATTTAGGAAATCATACCCATTATAGCGTAAAGTGTGTCGACAGATATCTCCAAACCGGTTGCTTCTTTGTACTTTTCGTAAATTGCTTTAGCTTTCCGCGGTTGTAGACTTAAAATTTTTTATTGCAATATGGACCTAAAATACCAAAATACCGCTACAAAAGTTGATTAGCACATTTATCTTAATTAGAAAGCTCATTTTTATGTTCTTTGCAATTTATAATGTACCCCGCAGCTAGGATATGGCTTTCGAAGAGTTCCTTTGTTTTTGAATTCCCATATCCTTAAGAAGTTTTGAAAGCTTACGCTTAAACACCCGGTTTAGTGCAAGTAATACAATGTAAAGTGTACTACTAAACAGTAAGTACTGAACTTGCCTGTACTTGAAACGGAACAAGAGGGTATCAGTTGTTATAGTGTCCAGGAGTGAGTTCTTGTCCCTGATGCAAAGCAAAAGTGGGGGATATTTATATCAACCACTCTGTGATCGTAATAATTTAATATCGAAAGCATGATTACACGGTCGAGATATGTGTAAGAAGCAAAAGGGCAATAAACGGAACATAAATTAGGGAAATTTATAGTACAGCTTATAAAAAGAACAAAGCAAAGATAGTTTTTGATGCATTATCAATACCACGAGTTCAGTCAATAGTTTGCATGATAAAAATTAACTTTAGGATAAAAAATCTTGTATTTTGAAGCATTACTATTATTTATTTGCCATATCTTGCACCAGACAGGACTATCAAGATTAGGCTGCAAAATAGACATGTCTTCGAGTTTAGTAATATTGTCGGAAATGAAGAGTCACATAAATTAAGTAACGAAAATATCACACCGTTGATACACATCTGGTGCACATTGTGTGCTCCAGCCCTCCACACTCCTTTTCGAGGTGCGGCTTCCGACAAGGTGTCCCCAGCTAAAAACTCCCAACGCCAAAAAAGGACAATTACATTTATTCCAATTATCACATCACTTTGCTTGAAATCAAAAGCTACATTAGCAGGGAATAGGTTACTGCAAAGAGAAGAGTTTCCAATGATGTGTTCACATTATTTAACGCACAAAAAGTCCCGAGTGGAACTTTTCAATGATAGAACTTCTCCCACATAACCTTCATTGCCCAGTACAGGAGATGGACCTTCTCCGGTGCTTTTCTTTGAATGAGCAAACATGAAAGGTTAGGTTGGTATGCCTGACCATACAGTAGGGAATGAAATAGCCAGCAAACAAAACAGTGCTAGCTCTCCTAATGAGCTTCGCTTAAGTCGAGTTCCGCTGAAATCAACATGTATGATGTACGCAGCGGGCCAGATGAAGGAGAAAAGCACTCGCAACTTTGTAACTCGCAATGCATGTTCAGGATAATCGGGTGGCCTTTTCTAAGTCAAAGTTCAAAACGAAAATAAGGCGAAGGATCAGCACACATGTAAAGATGTGAAACGCTTCTGTGCAAGCAACCGATATAACCCAAAGACAATTTGGAAAGCCCTGTATACGTTTTCATTAGCTACAAGGATGCATGTGAGTGTGTGCAAGCAATCATTCAGTTTTGTAAGCAGCGAACTGGATGTAGACAAAGGTGTATCTATCGTAATAAACAAACTCCTTCCCTCACATCCAGCTCCAAAAATGTCGATTACAGCGATTGTACGGCGCGACCTATCTGCAAACCAAAACATTATTTTTGATGACGTTTAAGAACATTTAAACCGATGATTGCACTTGCATTGCTGCTCCAGTGGATGAAGGAGAACAATTACGCCGTGTTCCAATTGAAGTGCATGTTGTGCAACCACCACACATGCGGGTAGGCGACCCTTGAAAAGGTCCATCTGGACACTGAACATTACTGTAAAATGCTTCAGACATATCAGACCGCAGTTTCTGAAGCTAAAAATGACAGTCCCCCTGACAGCTAGATCTTTCGCTTTTAAGTAGCCGATGCTTGCTTGCTGCATTATGAAGATATTTCTTTCCGTTCCAATCACATCGTCGAGATAAGTTGCGAGTTTGTAAATATTCGTGTCGTACGCAAAATTTTAACTGTCATTTTGGTGGACAATGTTCGAGGTGCGAGTTGTTACGTGCACTCGACGATTAAGAAAAATAAATTATAAAGGGTAAACTGCGGCCTGTTGCATGACCCATTGCCAGAGGCTCCAGAAAGTCTCAAATCAGCAGATGCCACTCTGTCTAACCGAAATACAGTGTAACCTAACACAGTATATTAAAAACTATGACAGTGATTCACTCTTGGAGTCCTGTTTTTAATGCGGGATAGAAATGAAAAAATTATAAATCCAGTAGTTCCAACTTGGATTAAACAAACTGTTTAACGGACTAATTTTCTAGAACCAAGGACATCTGCGAGATAGATTAAAAAGATAACTTTTGTATTCTAGGGAACACAAGGATATCGGTAATTACATCGAACCTGCATTCGCAGTCCCCGTCTCAGCTTTCGAAAGCACTGTTCAGCCATATCCACAACCGACGTGCACTTCCAAATTTTATATTGAAGGACAGACCAACACTCGTGGGGCACGTAGCTTTATATAAATGAAACATGCGAAAGGCCATGCATCTTGTTATTTATTTTCTTGCAATACCATAAACGTATCAATGCCGAGATGAGTCAATTACTTTATATTTCAATATTTTATGGTCTATGAAACAATTGCAACGTTAAAGACAGCTATCGTGGAAAACTAAATCAATATAAAACAGTAGAATCAAAGCAACCAACTTGGAATTATTTGTTTACAATTTTGACCTTTCCCTCCTGCAATTTAAAAACGGGATGCAAAAATAGGAAGTTTTAGTAAATTGTTGCGACAGCCCAGATAACAATACCCAGTACACTGCACTTTGCACATGCATCGTTTCCTTATCTCATATCGCTCTCGGGGCGTTAAAACGGCATAATAAAACTCCTTCATAGCGCAGTTGCGTCTAATTTCTAAATCCCGTGCGAGAAAGGAAAGAACTTGTCAACTAATGTCGATTCTTGTTCCTTTAGTTGCGTAAATTGCTTTAGCCTTCCACAACGGTATCTTCAAAATTGAAATTGCAACATGGACCATGAAACCTGTAAATCAGAATGTCGGTTGTGGATAGGGCTGAACAGTGCTTTCGAATGCTGAGACGGGGACTGCGAATGCAGGTTAATTTGTGAATTTTAGATAATGAGTCATCATTTAGTTGCATTTCTTCGTGAACATATTGTTCAATAAATAATATCAATTCTGACAAATAAATCACCGCGAAGACCATTTAAAGGAGCCCTGAAAAACCTTTTTTGCAAAAACTGTACCGGGTGAAAAAAAACTGTGAATCGCTGGTCTAAACACATGAGAAGAAAAACAAAATTCCGTAAAGTATGGGGTGTTCAGAAGTCAAATGTCTAGCCGCAGGAAAATCTGTAATGACGGACCAGTTCCCTTGGCTTCCATGGTCCCCAGCTGTTGCCAAGCGCTTCCCAAAATCCTGATACGCCATTCGACAGTGTTCGCAATGCCGCGGAGGAGTACCTGTCAAGCATGTATTAGAAACGATTGGGACCGTACAGCTTCGGATTTGGATCTGGATTTAGTGGCGTCCCCTTTGTAATGGGTGGCCGCTCGCCGGAAGTTCCGGCGATGGCCTGCCAAAGCTAGCTCATCTGGATCGGCCTGGTGTTTAGCCAAGACTAGCCGTGTTCTTGTTCTGTTTCGTCGGTGGTCGGGTCAACGTTGAACGGGTCCACGGTGTGCGGCCAGTCGGCCTGGGTGGCAAAACTTGATTGTCCGGCTTGGGCTCGCAAGTTCGGTCCAGCTCGCCTCTCACTCTTCCACAGCCGCCAGGAAATCTCCGACCACTGTTCGAGCCGGCGCTTGGTGGTCTCGACGCGTTCCTCGCAGTCATCCCCCCGCTCCGCCACCCGAAACCCTCTGCGTCCTGCAGCCTGTCCACCCGGGGGCACGGGATGAGAGCCTCGCACTCCAGAACCCGATGCTCGGTTGTCTCCTCTGCTGCACCACAGGCGACGCAGGCGGTCGGAGACCCAGTGTCGTATCGCATCCACAACCTTGTCTTCGAGGGTTCCCGTGCATGCCTCGAATAGCAAGCCGCTGCCCCTGGAGTCATCGTACAGCTGCTACCGCTCGATCGCCAGCTTCGAGCACGCGTAGAGAGTCATTGATGAGTTTTGTGAAGCCGACTCCGTCAACCTTACCGTCTCGACCTGCTGCACATGCTTCTTGAGGTCCGGAGCTGCCGGCGGTCCAGCAGGGTCGGTGGTACTTCAAACTTCTCCGCGAGTCTGGCCACAGGTTTGGTCAGGCACGTGTTTACACTCCTGTACACGAGGTACTCAAACAACCTCCTGACCCATCGCTCCTCTCCGAGGCCACACAGCCGCCTATCGTATGCCAGCTTTGCCAGCGCTTCCCTCGACGCAAAGGCCGACCACCGGAGGTCCCCTGCACCCCTTCGTTTGGCGTCCCCTCTGTGTGCCCCGAGTGCCATCCGCCCTGTTTTCCACTGGCGAACCTCTAGGAACTCCCGAGTATGGGACGACGTGCATAGTACCCGATTTGCGAACGTCAAACCGGGCACCTTCACCATCTTCCACAGGCTACGAGCAACCTCGTAGCGGTCGAAAACCCACATGGACGTTGCTGCCCGCACTACCTTGCCCCTCATGGCTTTTGCCGGTACAGCAGATTCCTGTGCCTGGGTGTAGTCCCCACCTGTGGATAGGTGTACACCCATATACTTGTACTCAGCGACAAATTGCACAGTCTGCCCGTGCAGTACTAGTGGCGTGTCCAAAGCCCCTTCTACATTCTCTAGTTTCTTTTTTACAATGTTGACTAAGCATACTCACAAGTTTTACTTGTATTGTAGTTCCATTTTAGATATATTAGCACCACCAGCTTTGCAGATGCACCACGGAAAGGTCCTGGAAAGTCCATAAAAGAGGGGTAATATATTTTTATGCGCATATATGCACGCGATTTTTTAGCGTACAGTAGTGGCAACCTATTCACTACTGTGGCTAGGTTCAAGAAAACGAGCAGTTTAGAAATTTGCCTAAACCCTTCCCCCTCCCCCCACACTCACGCACATCTTTCTCAAAAAAGAAACAACAAAAGGACAAAAATAGGACAGTAAGGGAAAGCACAGGAATCAAACCGTGGATTGTCCTTCCGTCTTTAAAATCCACGCTAGGAAAGGTCCGCACGGTTTCGCCAGAAAATGCGTCGTAGAAACATGTTTCGTCGACATTGTGATGGTTCATCGAAATATTTCTTGAACCTGACCCTCTTATAACGTTTTACCTGAAATTGCTTTTTCACTAGGTGAACTGTATTCAGTTTCTCATCGCTCGCTGGAAGTAAACGACAGGTACTACAGTGCATACACTGTATAAAAAGACACGGGAGTCCATGTGATTGCCGCAGCAAAAGCAAATCCGGGAAAGAGCCCTAGGTAGCCAGGCGTGTCACTGCCGCCTACGCCCACCGTGGGGCAATCCCGGGCAGCAGAGCCTGCCGAAAGGGGGCCCTCTTTTCCGTACGCGCCGTCGCTCGTGTAGGCCCACAGCCGTCGAACGCGGCAGTGATATGGAACCTAGAGGCGTACCGGTGGTACAGTGGAGCGAATCAACGTTCCGAATCGATATGCAAGGGCACGTCGCGAAAAAAGCTGTCAACGAAACGTAGCAAATACTGACTATAAAATGAAGTGGGCCTCGTTTCGTTCCAGGCCTACGAAAACAACAAAAATATCACACCTCGGAACTCAGGAACACACCCTGCAATAAAAGCATTAACAAACCCAAAATAAAAAAAAATATAAGCGGATCTACGTCTTTTATTGAGCTCTAAAAAGCAGTACGATTCTACTTCCGTGCAGAAAACGAGCAGAAAAATTCCGTACATTCTACAGGTGAAAATGGAAGGATGATTAAGACTGAGAAAACGCTTTAATAAAACAAAAAATAGCATGCGTCGTTCCAAATAGCATAGCGTTTTACGTGTCCACGTAATACTTTACGTCAGTATTATTCTTTGTTGCTCACTTTAAAACGTTATTTGTGCCTAGTCATTCGCCTTCAAGTTTTGTTGATCGGCAACCCAAGTGCTCTGCGGGATCTAGCCGAGCCGTAATTTTGGAACTCTCTTTAATCTAATTGAGAAAGTTATGCATCGTATAGCCTTTTCCAATGTCTTATTTAGACAGAGTGCCTTGTGGTGATATCTTGTGGCAGGCAAGTCCAACAGGCGTACCTCATCCGGAATTCAATATTAATATTTTTTTAATATAAATTCTTGCGTAAGGACTAACAAACTTCGAAATTTTTTCGTGACTTGTTCACGTTTCTGCTGTAGTAAAGAAAACATGCAAACAGGCCGGTAGATATTGTGTTCTTCTTTTCCGCCCTACTTCGTCGACCCTGAAGGCTACAGCAATGCCACGCCAATTACAAAAACAAATCAAAACGCAAAGTAACTAAGGAGCTGTGCCACCTGCCACGTTGACAGAGGTAATTGCAACTAACGCTGTTAATCATTCAGTAACAATAATTAAAGTGACGTGTCATGCCGCAAGGTAAAAAAAAGTGGGGGCTGCAATCCAGGCTGTGAAGGAAGTTGGACAGCGAAGCTGTTGTATTACCTGCAACAATTGGCCACTACACTGTAGACCCTTTTTACGGCAAACGCCACCAGGTGGTGCTCCAGTCTTTGACGTCCCAGAGAACTTCCGGTTTATAAAAATAATGAAGCAGGCCACCTTAACACCGCTGCTTGAAATGCAGATAAAATGTTTAACCATTAATTCTCTAGGTGAACGCCAAAGAACGAAGGAGTGCGAGATCTGTTGAAATGTGTCGAGTATTCTTGTAAACCAAATTGCCTCCTCGAAGATGTAATATTGTACAGCCGAAGTCCCTCGTTAAATCATCAACTTCGCTGTCCGTGAAGCATTTATGCTTTGTAGCTCTGGAGGCATAAGCAAGCACAACAGGCTTGCAAAGACGGTGCGACCGAAAGTCGCGTGGGATGCAAGCGGCAGTTCCTGTTTGTAACCAGGAAGAGGGTCTGCACCAAAGGATTGACGAAAGAAAAGTAAATTCACTGTACCAAAACTTTTCTAGACTTCGTACGCTGCCGTCTCCGCGGCAGCTTATGCAACCGCAATCTTCACCGCGAAACGCATGCGGGTAGCGCTACATGCTTCGCAATGTTAGCGCAAGCCTTATCCTATATCATTTAGTTTTTTACACTTGTTTTGTGGTTTTCTTAGTAAAACTAGTGGCAAAACCACATGATTGATGATAAGGTACGCGCGAACGATGATAAGCCGCTCTCGATGTTTTTCTGCCGTCTGCTGTTCTGTCGACGGACAAGAAGAAACCCGACCAACCAGTCTTATACAGCTTCGCTCTAAAAGCAAATATCTGTGCCTATATTTTAAATAAAGAGATATGTTTGAAGTGTGAGTAACTATTCTCGACCTCAATTTGTTGTATACTTCGTGTGTATAAATATAATTAGAAAGCTACATCTAGGTGCCGTAGCCACGGGAAACCATCGTCTTTAGCAAAAGCGGTCATGGAACCATTGAGGTTAATACTGATAACAAGAAGGCCTACTTTTTTTTCAACCTTTATGATAAGGAATTTGTGTTTGCGTCTGAGCCTGAAAAAGGTTTTTTGAATGGGCTCCGTGCGTTCTCCTTTTTTAATGTTACCCAGGTTTTACGCGTTCCAAGCGGATCCTGGAAAGGCGAGTGTTGGCTTCCCAACCCTCGAAGAAGCCGCTAGACTGGGCAAGGTGAATCTCAAGATTGTCGCTCCCGACAACCTGAATGTCCTCGCTGGCACAGAAATCGAGGGGAGGCCCGCAGCGTACGTTAACCTCAATTATACTTTTAAGTCTCTAAAATCGATTACGTTTCGCTGTGCGTAACCGGTATTGGGTTCAGATGAACTTGCTTGTTTTGGAAAGTGTGCAGGCAACTTGGTTCTCAGAACACGCGATAGCAGCTTGTAGACAGAGGTCTTACACACCCGCCAGGCCACAGACGCCATTGCTGACATTCTCTTGTCTTACCGAGATATGGATCCACTAAAGCTCGTGTTGAAGACCCTCCACAAGGGCAAATTCTGGGGAGGACACGATAGAATCTAAGATGACAGTAACCTTTGCTGCTATGGTAACATTGAAGTGAAATAAACCGAATAAGAGGAAACAAATACCGATGGTCGGTCATGGCGGTACCCATGCACAGCTGCCGCAAAGTGGCTATATGTTGATTAAAACAGCATGATTAAAAACTCCTAAGCGCTAAATTTTATTAAAATTATGTAGAAGAGTGGCGAAACCGTCGAACTACGAGTTCCGAACAAAACCAAGCCTGCACATATTTAGCACCAACGAGAACCCTAATATTAATTCTTTAATTTCATAAAACGACTAAAATATAACTAAATATAATAATAAAACTTTTCAGGTTAGGAATGACATGTTTTCAAAGATCCACGATTTAAATCGTGGTCCGACTTAATGAGGTAGATGGCGACATGATCTATCCTTTACTTTCTTAGATAATTTAAAACCGAAAGTGTTATCCCTTCCTTATTCCCTTCCATCGCTCGCCATCAAACACCGCCGCCAGCGCCTGCCAACCGGCCTATCGCTCGGCGATTCCTCTCTGCGACTTCCACGTGCCCTTTCTCCACGGACACATGACGTGCACATTCTCAGTTTTACTTGCCTTTTTGAGTAGTGTTCATACCGCAGGAGTTTAGTCTGTCAGAGTATAGCGACACTGTTACCCTTTGTAGATAAGGAATGTTGCCAGTACAGTACGACTGCTAGCCATAGGTCGTTGACGTGAATCACGCAGCAGCTACGCACGACCACACGCAGGTACGATGGTTATCCTGATCAAAACGGGCAGGGTTGGGAAATGAATCCAGGATCCCTGGGTCCTGCAGCTCGCCTTTTTTTTTTTTTTTTTCACGCGCGCCGAATCGCAGTGCCTTAGCACATTCGGTTACCGATCCCCCTAGCAGTGTTCTACTTAGTGGGTCTAAAACGTGTTTAAACAGGCAAACGGCAAACGACGTGTTGTAGACTTTGGCAATTAACGTAAGAAATAAACCATACTCCTTAATGACACCTCGATTGCTTTTCCGAAACCCAAGAATTTCTTCTCCCCCTCCCTTTGCGCCCCCTCAAAAAAAAGAAAAAAATTATAATGCCCTTTTTTTAAGCCGTTTCAAACTTTTCGTTTGACCACATTTCTCTTAAATGGACGCTCAACCACTTTTCAAAACATCTGAGTTAGAAGCGGGCATCTACAGCTTTTTGTCCCGTGAATTTAGTTATCACTTTTATATTGGGCAGGAGTAAACATAAGCCGCAATTATTTTGAAAAATACGTTGCAGCAATTGCCGCCTGTTCTCTGTCAAGAGCGTCGTGACGTCAGTGACGGCATCAACGAGCGAGCTTAGTGGCGAGCAAGGGTCATCTGACCCCGCTGATGACGTCACTTTTTGCTAGTTTTTCTCTCCGCTCTAGCGCTTTCCTACCGTCGGCGCGCTTCATCGGGCGGGTCAACGTCAAGATTTTAACTGTGTATTATGAAGCTTCTACTTATAATATCTAAAGAAAATTTAACATGCATGCATGCATGTATAGACACCTTACAACTTTTACTATTTGTTCCAATTCAAGGACCCCTTCAGCCTCCTTTTAATTCCCTTAGCACAGCCGCCGTGGGCGCCGCCATCTTGAGAGTAAAATAAAAATCCAACAGTTGCTCGATATCTCGTCACCAAAAGTTGCAGGCTCCTGAGGTTTTATATTCCATGATCAGTGGCGTAATGCGTTGGCGATAGTAATAACATATATTCTATGAATATCATTCCGTCTTTGGGGTGGGGGTTTGGGGGTGGAGAGGATGCGAACTTTTATTGGCTCTATCGCATGGGTGAGTCTGAGAGTTCATTGTAGTAGCCACCGCGTAACAAACAAAGAAAGAAGGAGAGGAGACATAGAAAGACAAACACAGCGCTGATTAAAACTTACGTGTCTTCTACTTCTTTGTATGAAGCAGGACCAGGGCATAAAGAAAACAAAGGAACACCCTGAAACTTCTTGCTCAATATGTTTTTTTTCGACACCAAGCAAGCTAAGTATAGTTTATAACAGAAAGTAAACAACGCAGTCGATCTGAGACGAAGATGCACAAAAAAGAACCACTAAATTATCTTTGTTCAGTGCAAAGAAGTAGTAGTATATTCCATACCACTCTGATTAGCGTTGATTAGTGTCTTTACTTGATTTTGTTAATCATGATTTTTATCAATTTTCCAACGTGAGTTTTTTTTTTTTTTTTACCAGCGACTTTTTGTTTCCTTATTCCCCCTCTGTAAAGCTTTACGCACTGAGGGTAAAATAAATAAACTGAAAAAATGAAATGAAATGTGGCAAACAGCGCGTCGGACAAACGGGCGGGGATGTCTTAATGGTCGGCTGCGAGAACATCAAAACAACACTAAAAAAGGCTACCTTTGGTAAAACAAGAGATATTCTGCAGAGACTGTTCTTGTATTCTCGAATTCCCACGTTGTAATGTGTTAGGGTGGAATGGCAGCCCCTTTATTAGAGAAATTGTTCAGGCCGAGAAGATCGCGCGACACGACGACAAGTGTCTCAGCGCCCCTTTCCGTTTAGCTATCTGCCAAAGTCGGTCGATATCTCGATACTGCCAAGAGTCGGTCGATGAAGAAAATGAAGACGAAGGTTGGCGAAGTAGTCAGTGTAATGACGTAGATGAAGAAAAATGGGTTGTTAGTCAGGGCTGTGTTTCTCTTTATGTGTGTCCTCTGTTTTTGTCCTTGTTTATTACGCGCTGTTACAACTAAATACCGCCTAGAATTATTTTTTAAAATTGATAACCTATTAAACATGCGTTACGTTTTCTTCTTTATTTTTGTTTCAAGACCGATTGCAGCCAAGGCTGAGGTCCAACGGAGTCATCAAACAGAAAAAAGTATATCGTCGTTGCGCGCGTCGTTGTTCAAAAACAAACAAAATACTCAAATACTCAAACACGTATGCTAAAACGACTTCTGGGTTAATTTTAAAAATTACTTTAAAATCTGCTACTTAAATAAATTTAACTTAATGATGCATTAAACAGCTCAAATGAATATATTCTCACGTAGGCGAAGGAGACATTGGCGGTGATAGGACTCAAGAAGGGTTTAATGTGCAGACTGCAAAGCAGGATTAAAACCAGGCGAAGGGCCGGTCCGGCTCACCAGCTCGCAGTTCTTCGAAAAATTGCGCGCGGCACGAGTGAGCGCCAGGCGCGAGCCCCGTGCAGAGCCGAAATGACCGAGGCGCCCTGTCATGCGCGAACAATCAAAGCATTTGTTAACTGCGGCATTATCCCTCCATTAAAGGAGGCATCGACCCGATGCTTGAAGATAAAGCTACGCGGGAGTAGACGGGCAATCATGTTCTTTCAACGTCTATCTGACATAGTGTGGCTTGAGGCGGACTATATGAAAAACTTCTGGGTGCAAACGGCGCCGCCATGATAGCGTGTTTTTATGGGACATGACCTCGTAGGTTAATTGTCCAAGACGGCGGACGACCTTGTACGGGCCGAAGTAGCGACGGAGGAGTTTCTCGCTACGACCTCGTTGGCGAATGGGGATCCATACCCAAACTTGGTCGCCAGGTCGGTATTGTGCGTCATTTCGTCGAAGGTTGTAGCGTCGGGCATTGCGTTGTTGATGGTCTTGGATTCAGGTCTTCGCTAATTGGCGGGCCTCTTCTGCGCGTTCGAGGGACGCCTCAAGGTCGTCGGGATAGACGTCATCATCAACATACGGTAACACGGCATCTAGTGTACTTTTGGAGGCTCTCCCGTATACGAAACTGAATGCGTCATTCCTGTCGTCTTCCGCGTTGCCGTGTTATATGCGACAGTTAAATAAGGTAAAATGTCGTCCCACGTTGTATGTTCGACGTCCACGTACATTGATAGCATGTCTGCGAGAGTCCTGTTAAGGCGCTCAGTCAAGCCATTTGTTTGGGGGTGGTAGGCAGTTGTCCGGTGGTGAGCGGTTTGGCTGAAGTGCAGAATGACTTGCATGAGCTCGACCATGAAGGCAGTTCCTCGATATGTGATGACGACCTCGAGAGCACCATGACGCAGGAGCATCGCATGTACGGAGAATCATGCTACCTTCACTGAGGTGCCGCTGAGAAGGGCCTGTGTCTCGGCAAAGCGGATTAGGTATTCGGTAGATACGATAATGCATTTGTTACCGTAAGCGCAGGTAGGAAAAGGACACAGCGAATTCATTCCTACTTGTTGGAAGGGCTGCATGGGCGGCTCTATGGGCTTCAACAATCCTGAAGGTCTTGTAGGCAGCGCTTTTCAGCGTTGGCATTCTCGGCAAGTGCGTACGTAGTGAGCAATGTTCGTAGCAAGGCGTGGTCAGAAGTCGCGTTCATGGATCCTGCCGAGGGTACGCGTAAATCCCAGATGTCCCGATGTTGGCTCGTCATGCGCCGCTTGAAGGATTTCGTCGCGGAGCGCTGTGGGGACCACAAGTAGGTACTGTGCCTTATTAGGGGCGAAATTCTGCTTTACGAGCATGTCGTTTCGCAGACAAAATCCGGATACGCCGCGCTTAAAGACTCTTAGGACTGCGGTGGTTTTGCCTTCAAGGTATTCGATAAGTTTGCTTAGGTCTTGACCAGCTCGTTGTAGCTGAGCGAGGGTACTCGCACTGATCGCACGTAGGAACGTGTCTCCCTCGTCCGCGTTTTCAGGGGTGGGTCGACAGCTGCACGCGAAAGGCAGTCGGCGTCGGAGTGTTTGCGTCCAAAATTGTGTAGGACTATGAAGCCAAACTCCTGCAGCCTCAAGCTCCAGCGTGCGAGGTGACCGGAGGGGTCCTTTAAACTGGGGAGCGAATGCAAATAGGTGGTGATTTTTCGGCTTTGGACAAAGAACGGCTGGCGTAGGCGAAAACTGGCTGAAGTTAGTTCTGGTGTTGAACAAGAACGGCGCCGAGGCCTACAGAGCTGGCATCGGTATGAACGGCTGTTTCGGTGTTCTCATCGTAGGGGTCCAGTAACGGGGGCAACTGTAGTCGCTGATGAAGCTCCTGGAATGCTTCCGCTGGCTCTGGCTCCCAGGTAAACGAAACGTCATCGTGCGTCAAGCGCATAAGGGGCTCGGCAAGTTGAGAAAAGCCCTTCACAAAATGTCTGTAGTAAGCGCAAATGCCTAGAAACCTACGAACAGCTTTTTTATCAGCTGGCTGCGGGAAGGGTACAATAGCTGCAGTTTTCTGGGGATCAGGATGCACTCCACTTCCACTTATGTAGTGTCCGAGAAATTGTAATTCTTTGTAAGCGAAGCGGCGCTTCTCGTCTTAAGTGTTAGTCCTGAAGACTTAATTGCTTCGAGTACCGTTTCCAGTCTCCGTAAGCTCTCCTCGAAGTGCGTGGACAACACGAAATCATCGAGATATACGAGGCCGGTCTGCCACTTCAGCTCTGCCAACACAGTGTCCATAACTCTTTGAAACGTTGCTGGCGCTGAGCAGAGGCCGAAGGGCAGGACCTTAAACTCATAGAGTTCGTCGGGGGAATTATGAAAGCTGTCTTCTCTCGAGCCCTTTCGTCGGCTTCGATCTGCCAATATCCCGTCTTGAGGTCCATCCAAGAGAAGTACTTGGCGTTGCTTAGTCGGTCTAGAGTGTCGTCGATTTGGGGCAGAGGATACACATCTTTTTTAGTGATTTTGTTTTGCCAGCGATAACCAACGCAGAACCTAAGGGTGTCATCTTTTTCTCTACAATAACGACAGGCGATGCCCAAGGGCTTTTCGAGGGTTGAATAATGTCGTTTGAAAGCATCTCTTTAACTTGATGTTCAATTGCTTCACGCTCCTTGAATGAAACTCGATAAGAAGATTGTCGGAGGGGGCGTGCATCCGCGTGAGTTATGATTCGGTGCCTCGTGATCGGGGTTTGCCGGATTGTTGAGGAGGACGAGGAAGAGTCGTGGTAGCGTTGAAGTAGGTGCTGTAGTCGGTCCAGTTTTCCCAGGATAGCGCAGGGTTTACGTCGAATGCGGGAGCAGCCTCTTCCGTCACGGATATTGTCGAGGGTGTATCAGAGAGCTTCGGAGCGTTACTGACATCGGCGGTGTCCTCTAGGGAAGCGAAGTGAGGTTCTCCGGCTGAGATGTTGGTATTCCGAAGTGAAGTTTGTTAGCAAGATAGTCGCTTGACCTTGTTCATGGCGAACGACTCCCCTCGCAACCGAGATTCCTCGTTGAAGCGGCGGATATCTGTTGCTTTCAATGACTCCCTCGTAATTAGTGGATACGGCAGCTGTCACAGGGACAAGGACACTTGAGCGGTGTGGTAACGTAACATGCTTGTCGACTAACGTAAGCGACGTCGGCTGGGCGTTGGGCGGGATTGCGTGCTCTGTAGAAAATGTGACCGACTTTCATTTGAGATCGATGACACTGTTGTGCTCGAGAAGAAAATCCATACCCAGGATAACGTACCGCGAGCACTGGTGCAAGACGAGGAACGTCACAGGATAGTGAAATGGCGAATCGTAACCCTCACTCTACAACGTCCGGTTGGAGTCACAAGATGACCTCCCGCAGTACGAATCGGCGGGCCGTCCCCGGGGTCGTCACTTTCTTTAGAGCTCTTGCAAACTGTCCGCTAATAACGGAGTAGTCAGCGCCCGTGTCGACGAGATCAGTTATGTCGCGTCCGTCGAGAGATACGTTCAGGTCGGCAGTGGTCGGCAAGGCGTCGTTGGGACGTCGTGACGTAGAATCGCGGTTGCGTCGGTGCCGGTTGGGAGGATGTTCGTGGTGGCGGACCGTCTGGGTGAGCTCAGGGCGAGACACGCGATCTACGCCGATGACATCACCCTGTGGTCGACGAGTGACAGGGAATACACGGCTCAAGAGGAACTTCAGGAAGCGATTCAAGTCATTGAAGACGCGTTGGAGGGAACGGGACTCAAGTGTTCGCCCAGAAAGTCGGAACTCTTGGCCATCAACCCAAGAAGCCCTAGATGGGACAACATCAAGCTCGTGACCAAAGACGGACCCATCCCCAGGGTTGACTGGATCAAGATCCTGGGCATGACGATCGAGAGAACCAGATGGAACGGGGTCACTGTAGCCAAACTGGAGTCGAAGACGAACGCGGCAGTACAATTGATCAAGAGAGTAGCCAGACGGAAAGGTGGAATGCGTGAGCACAACGTGGCGCGCATCGTGCAATCCTTTGCGATTAGCCACATCACGTACGTCGCTTCCTACCTCAAGTGGCAGTCCATCGAGAAGAGGAAACTCAATGCCCTCATTCGTAAGGTCTACAAGAACGCTCTCGGACTCCTCCACAACACCAACACGGAGAAGCTCGAAGCGTTAGGCATGCACAACACGATAGAGGAAATCATCGAGGCTCAGAAGACTTCGCAACAGCAAAGGTTGGAACAGACAAGGTCGGGCAGAACCCTTCTAGAGAGACTCAAGATCCCGACAAGGGGTGAAGAAGCGAAGGAAGAAGCAATCCGCCCGGAAGACATGCAGAGACTGAACGTCCGACCTATACCTCGTCACATGCATCCGCGATATGACGAGGGAAGAAGGAAGGCAAGGGCCCAAGCACTGTACCGTCTCTACGAAAGGGACGCAGGTGCGGTGTACGTGGATGCGGCAAGACAAGGAGATAGGTGCGTGGCTGTTGTGACGAGAGCAGCGGACGGGAAACTGCTGACGTCGGCGAGCGTCAAGACGGGATCGGTACGGACGGCGGAAGAGGTGGCCATTGCTCTGGCGGCCTCCCTACCCACCACAACCACCGTCCTGAGCGACTCCATGCAAGCGCTGCGCAATTTTGCAAAAGGTCGAGTGAGCAGGCAAGCCCGAAGAACACTGCGATCAAACAACAAGATCGACCTCATCTGGTGCCCAGCGCACGAAGAGGGCAACGTGACGGCAGACGAGACGGCTCGCGCACTCATGGACCGAGCCGATCTCTCCACTGCACGTTACGAAGCCCGGGAGTTTGGCGAAATACTACGCAACTTCAGAAAGGAAAGACAAAAACTCCCAGAACCGCACTCCAACCTCACGAGGGAGGAAGCGGTGGTCTTCAGGCAATTACAAACGGAGCACATGATCACACCAGTCATGGGTAAACACATTATGCCAGAGGTATACAAGGACGACACATGCAAGCTATGCAAGTCGGCCAGGGCGACGCTCTACCACATAGCCTGGGACTGTACAAGAAGACCGACGGAGGCCTCGCAAGAGAAATGTCTCCCACCGGAGATCAAGACGGCCATCCAGGCCGAAGATTACGATCAGCAAATTCAGGCTGTCCAGAAGATCCAAGCGCTGCTCAAGAGGCAGGTTTGTGCAGAACCGTCTCAAGACAACGCAAGGATGACGTGAAGCCGCGTCTACTAGTGCAGTCTAGTACTTCAGGCACAATAAAGATGTTTTCCAACTAACCAACCTCCAGGGGTTGCTGCCCTCAGTTTCCCCTACCGGGGCTGGGTGACCTGCGCCTCGCGGCATCTGAAGAGGGGCGGCGTTGTGGCGAAACAGGTTGACTAGGCGATAAAGACAGTAAGAAGCGCCGGGGTCCTCGCCCAGGCTCAGCTAAATACTGTTGGATCATATGTGGTCGCTCTCCAACCAAGGGGCGTGAAGCGTCGCTAGGAAAACCTCAAAGTCCAAGTCGGCGGTATGGGCAGAAGCGCTATACGTGACCGGCTTCTCCACAGTGAAAGCAGAGAGGGCGGCGATCAGACGTGCGCCAGATTTCGCTCTACGGCATGCAAGGGCGTCTTGGGGTGGGAGGAAAGGTGTTGGAGAGAGGCGTATAGTGAGTGATGTGATGGCAATTCTCATTGAAGGTTCTGGATGTGGGCAGGTCTACGAGCAGCGGCAGCGTACGTCATAGCCTGGGGTCATTGTGATTGTGGTGTAAAATTTATCGAGCTCAACGCCTGCTGCAGTTCTTCTCGTAGGACCTCGGACAAGGACGAGACTTGAGGTTGCTGCGTCGTTGGAAATAGCCTCCGCAGCTCTTCGCGCACGACGATTCGAACGGTGTTCCGCAGCCTCTGGGCGCCAATTCCACGGGGTTTGGTGTGGGTAACGGAAATCGCTGGCACCGGTCGATCATACTGTCGGAGTCGGCGAAAGAGCAGAGTCGAACGCTGGGGCGAAAACTGACTCGGATTGCCAGGCGGAGCCCCTTTTGTACACGCGTGGGCTTCCGGAACATTCGGCGTAGAAGGTTCGGTGCGTAGAACATTCTAACCTCGAATTAGCAAGGCGGCTCTCGAATTTACTAGAACATCACATTATACCGTCAACAAAAATGTGTAAGCGCGGCCAGGAATCGAACCCTAGCTTTCGGCGTGGAAGGCACGCGCGATAACCGTTAGGCCACGAGCGCGCTGCCTGCTTGGTCAGCTGCGCTCGCGGCATTACTCCCCCTTTAAAAAGTGCATCGCCCCGATGCAACACAAAACGAAACAAAGCAAACAAAAATAACGGCAAACTAAGGAGTCATTTGAGACACATAATGTCCACAGTCCTATCGAGCGTAGAACGGTTTCAGGCGCACGACGTGGACGACTTCCGGTCGTGGAGGGCGGCGTGATGAAGTCCGTGTTCCGTCAGGCATCACCTCGTAGTTCAGGTCCCCGAGTCGACGAAGTACTTTGTAGGGTCCGAAGTAGCGCTTTAGGAGTTTCTCGCTGAGACCACGGCGGCGGATCGGTGTCCACACCCACACCCTGTCTCCGGGTTGGAAGTGGACGTCCCGACGACGAAGGTTATACCGGCGTGCGTCGACTCGCTGTTGCTCTTGAATCTTGATTCTTGCCAGCTGACGAGCTTCCTCCGCGCGTTGAGAGATCAGTTGAGCGTCGTCGTTGCCATCGTCGGTTGGCACGTGAGGCAGCATGGCGTCCAGCATTGTGGTAACCGTCCGGCCATGTACCAGTTGGAACGGCGTCATTCCTGTGGTTTCTTGTACCGCTGTGTTGTACGCAAATGTAACGTACGGTAACACCTCGTCCCACGTCTTGTGCTCCACGTCGACGTACATGGAGATCATGTCGGCGATGGTCTTATTGAGCCGCTCTGTTAGCCCGTTGGTCTGCGGGTGATAAGCGGTGGTTCGTCGATGGCTGGTGTGACTGAGCCGAAGTACCTCTTGAGTCAGCTGTGCCAGGAAAGATGACCCTCGATCTGTGATCAGCACTTCAGGTGCGCCGTGTCGAAGGAGGATGGACTCGACGAAAAACTTTGCGACTTCAACCGCTGTTCCCGATGGAAGGGCTTTCGTCTCGGCGTATCGTGTAAGATAATCGGTCGCCACGATAATCCACCGGTTTCCTTGCGTTGATGTTGGGAACGGCCCAAGTAAATCCATTCCAACCTGCTGGAAGGGCGTAGTCGGGGCAACTATCGGCTGCAGAAGTCCCGCTGGCTTCGTCGGAGGCTTTTTACGTCGCTGGCACTCATGGCAGGACCGTGTGTACAGATGGACGGTCTTCGGGAGTCTCGGCCAGTAGTACTTGTCACGAATCCGGGCTAGCGTCCTGCTGTAGCCGAGGTGTCCAGCCGTCGGGTCGTCGTGGCATGCTTGAAAGATTTCTTCTCGAAGGCCAGCAGGAACCACCAGCAGCCAGTCAGAGTTACTGGTTCCGAAGTTCTTCTTGAAAAGCACGCCTCGCCGCAGAACGAAGCTTGACATGTCTCGGGCCAAGACTCGCGGGACTGAACTTCCTTGACCCTCGAGGTGGTCGATCACCGCGCGGAGTTCCGGGTCGTCTCGTTGGAGTGCTCCCATGTCGGTATCTGTAACTGCGCCGAGAAAACGGTCGTCATCGTCGTCGTCGGTGCTGTCAGAAGGGGGTTCGACTGGGGCCCTAGACAGACAGTCGGCGTCGTTATGCTTGCGGCCAGACTTATGCACAATTGTTACGTCGAATTCTTGAAGTCGGAGACTCCAGCGAGCGAGGCGTCCTGACGGGTCCTTTAGGTTGGCGAGCCAACAGAGAGCGTGGTGGTCCGTGACAACGCGGAACGGAATCCCATACAGGTACGGGCGGAACTTGGTTAGCGCCCAGACGACAGCAAGACATTCCTTGTCGGTCGTTGAGTAGTTTCGCTCTGCCTTAGACAGTGCCCGGCTTGCGTAAGCGATCACCCTCTCTGCTCCGTCTTGTCTTTGGACGAGTACTGCGCCGAGTCCGGCGTTGCTGGCGTCAGTGTGAACTTCCGTTTCCGCTGATGGGTCGAAGTGCCCGAGGATAGGGGGCGACTGGAGTCTTTCTTTCAGTTCGTTGAACGCTTGTTCTTGCTCCTCTCCCCACTGGAAGTTCACGTTGTCCTTCGTTAGATTCGTGAGCGGTGCAGAAATCTTGGCAAAATCGCGAACGAAACGTCTGTAGTAAGCGCAGAGCCCAAGAAATCTTCGAACGGCTTTCTTGTCTGATGGCTTTGGAAATGCGGCAACAGCGGATGTCTTTGCCGGGTCAGGGCTTACACCCTGAGCACTCACGACATGGCCCAGGAATTTGAGTTCGCCGTAAGCGAACTGACATTTTGACGGCTTGAGTGTAAGTCCAGCATTCTGGATAGCCTGTAGCACGGCTCGCAGACGTCTCAGGTGCTCTTCAAAGTCCCTTGCGAATACCACGACGTCGTCGAGGTAGACGAGACAGCTTTGCCATTTCAAGCCTGAAAGGACGGTATCCATTACGCGCTGGAAGGTCGCTGGTGCTGTGCACAGTCCAAACGGCATCACTTTAAACTCGTAGAGTCCGTCCGGCGTGACAAAAGCAGTCTTCTCACGATCTCGTTCGTCGACCTCGATCTGCCAGTACCCGCTCTTTAGGTCCATCGACGAAAAGTATCGGGCATGGCGCAGCCGGTCCAAAGTGTCGTCGATGCGGGGCAGCGGGTAGACGTCCTTTTTTGTTACGGCGTTCAGCCGACGATAGTCCACGCAGAACCGAAGAGTCCCGTCCTTCTTTTTCACAAGGACTACCGGTGAAGCCCACGGGCTGCTTGAGGGCTGGACAATGTCGTCATCCAGCATTTCTTGGACCTGCTTCTGGATGACTTCTCTCTCTTTCACAGAGACACGGTACGGCGACCGATGAACAGGAAGCGCGTTGTCTTCAGTGACAATTCGGTGTTTCGCAACGGTCGTTTGGCGCACCTTTGACGACGTGGCGAAGCACTCAGTGAACTCGGCGAGAAGGTCACTGAGTTGTCGTCGTTGTGGAGTAGGCAGGGTTGGGTCGATGTCAAACTGCGAAGGCGGCGTTGTCTTGGGTGGCCACGAAGAGAGGTCTTCTGATATTCCGGCGACTGCGGCTGAGTCCGGGAGTTCCTCGGCGTGACCCACGGCGGTGCCTTTCGTAAGGTGCTGGGCCTCCTGTCGGAAGTTCGTTACCAGTGCGACAGTGTGTCCGTCTTGGAGCTCCGCGATGCCTCTTGCGACGCCGATCCCTCTCTCTAGGAGCAGTTGGACGCTACCCTCCACCAAAGCTTCTCCGCAGATGCCTTTTTCGGTCGCGACAGGCACAAGTACACTCGAGCGTGGTGGCAAGTTCACGTGGTCGGAGAGTACACGGACTGTAGCTGTCGTGGCTGCCAAAGTTTTCTGATCCTCGGGCATTACGACAGGTTTCCGCAACCTTAACTCGTTGGCTTCCAGGTCGATGACGGCGCTATACTCGCACAAGAAGTCCATTCCGAGTATGACGTCCCTCGCACAGTCCCGTAGAACGACGAACTTTACCGGACACGTCTCGCCGTGAATCTCGACACGAGCAGTGCATCTTCCGACTGGCGTGATGAGATGTCCCCCGGCGGTGCGTATCTGTGGGCCATCCCACGGCGTCGTCACTTTCCGAAGGCGTTGGGAGAGCCTCCCACTCAGGACGGAGTAGTCTGCTCCGGTGTCGACGAGAGCCGACGCGTCATGACCGTCGATAACGATGTTTAGGTTATTCTTCACCGTTGCAGGAGCGTCGTTTCGGTCTCTGGTGGCGTTTGAGTGGGGGCCCTCCGACGTTCGTGGAGGATCTTGGCGTCGGTCGTCTTCGGCAACTCCACCTCCAGGGGTTGCCGCGCCTAGTTTCCCCGGCGAGGAGTGAGGGGTGACAGGCTTTCACGTCGGGATCGGTGGATCGGCGAAGCTGGACGTCGTGGCGACGGCGACCGGGACACTCGGCGGTACGCAGGCTCGGGGGACTGAGGTCGTCGCAGGTACTCGTCGATCTCCCGAGGGCGTTCACCATAACGGGGGCGCGGGTCGTTCGGGTGGAACCCGCGCAGCCCGAGTCGTCGGTATGGGCATCGGCGGTAAACATGGTCAGCTTCGCCGCAGTGGTAACACAGCGGGCGTCGGTCAGCCGTCCTCCAGACATCTGTCTTCCTCGGCGCCGGTTGCTCTGGGCGAACGTGCGCCTGATCTTCCATTCGTCGGGCGTACTGCGGCGTTGGGGCGTCTCTTCGGGGCGCCGCCGTGGCTTGGCGGGGAGCTTGCGGCGGGCGTCGGGCCATGGCGGCGTAGCTCAGCGTCGGCTCATTGGCTGCGGCCACGGTGACAGGGGTATCCGGCAGGAACGCTCGCTGAACCTCGTCCCGAACAACCTCGGCAATGGAGATTGAGGCCGGGCGCTCAGCAGTCGGCAGAAGCTTCTTAAGCTCCTCCCGGACGATGTCACGGATAATTTCACGAATGCCCGGGGTGTCGTGGGCAAGGTCGCAAGCGGATTGCGAAACCGCGCTGACGCCGGGTAGTCTCTGGTAGTGGCTGGCCCGGGCTTGCAGAGCACGCTCGATGTTCGTGGCCTCAGTGATGAAACCTTCGACGGTGGTAGGTGGGCTCCGCACAAGGCCACCGAAGATGTTTTCCTTCACGCCGCGCATCAAGACACGCAGCTTTTTGTCTTCGGGAGCGGTTGGGTCGGCGCGATTCATCAGGTGGAGAACGTCTTCGACAAAGCTTGTGACGCTCTCGGTCGGCCCTTGGGTTCTCGCTCGCAGGCGTTCTTCGGCACGCTGTCGTCGGTGCTGGTTGGCAAAGGTGCGTCGCAGCTCGGCCTCGAATTCTTCCCACGACGAAATGGACGCTTCGTGGTTCTCAAACCAGGTGCGTGCCGTGCCTTCCAGAGCGAAGTATACGTTCTGAAGGCACTGCTCCGGTGTCCATCGGTTATGGCGGGCCACTCGTTCGTAATGTTGAAGCCAATCTTCAACGTCCTCGTGGATCTCCCCGTGGAAAGGCGTCGGAGTCCGGGGTGCGACGGGCAGGTATACGACGGCAGAAGCGGCCGGGGTCTCCGACTGGTTGGCCATCGTCGTCGTCCTTGTTTCCCTGGTCCTAGGTGGCAAGGGTCCTAACTCCGGGGGTAGGCCAAGGTTCCGGCGACTTGATCGGAGCTCGGTCAGGTCTTCGTTGGGTTCTTGGGAGCTTGTGATCGGACTTGCACTCCGGGAACTCGGAGGGGTACGCGGCAGGGGCATGCGTTACCCCGCACCTCCACCAAAATGTCACGAATGGACAGGCGAGGAAACAAAAGAATAACTGGAAAACTGAAACGTTTAATGGGGGCGAACTTGTGCCCAAAAAAGAAAAAGGAAACAGAAAGATAACAGCAGAGCGTCGCGGGCGTCGGAGTCGGCGAAAGAGCAGAGTCGAACGCTGGGGCGAAAACTGACTCGGATTGCCAGGCGGAGCC